>VYZV01040495.1:16604-134568 GCA_013401275.1 Pandion haliaetus
GGAATAATTTAGAAATCATTTCTCCGCTATGGGTGCCAAGCTTTGGAGGTTTTCAGGTAGGTCCTGGGCACTGGTTCCACCTGGGCAGTTATGCTTTCTAAGGGCCGGCTGAAGTTCTATGATTTGGTGAGATGCAACGGGTGTCAACTGGAAAGATGAATTTCCTCCAGTGTCCTACTCTTTCCTGATTTTTCTTTTGGCTAATGTTCGTCCAAAGACACTGAAAGGGTCCTGCCTTGTCAACAACTTCTGAGGAGAGGCCCCATAAGTAATATTAAACTTCTGCAATTTCCTCGTTACTCTTAAGCAAGTTACTAATTAACTGAATGTAACCACTGGCTGTTGATAAATCCTTTTAACTAATTCAAATTCCATATCAAGCTTGCAGCATTTTCACTCAAGCTGCTGCTGGAGTTAAGCTTTGTGAAGAATTAGTTCTGATCTGTTTTTGAGTGCTGAAGTTGGGGAAAATGGAGAGAAGATATTTGTTTGCTTGATTCCACATGACAACTCCAGGGTAACTGAATAGACTGTACGGTTGGTTTGACAAGGCTGTGCACCGAGCCAGCAGCCTCACATACCAGAGACAGGGGGATGGAAGGGAGACTGACAACTGTAATGGATTTTATCAGAATTTCTCTAAAGAGCGACAATTTTCCTTCAATTATTAATGTTTTTCAGAGGTTTTTCTTCTGAGAGGTATGAATAACTAACTTAAATATGCATTCATGTAACATTTTCAATAATGAATAAATTACTGCATGGAAAGAAGTTGAGTAGCAGATTCAAATATTAAATAATGGAAGAGGTTTTTGAGAGTGTAGGAAATGTAGTCTTCAATAGTGTGACTGTTACCGGTTTTTCTGTGAATGCAGGAACTGTGCTTATTATATGTATACATGTATTACAATGATGTTTGTGAAAAACCTAAGTTAGCCTGAAGTGCCACAGAAAGAAAAAGCAGTGCCTGTGTATCGTGGTGTGTGACAGCATGTAAGTTAATCCTGCAGTGCTCTTGACTCATCCCAGGGTTCAAATGCGTTTCACTTTCCTCCCCATTCTTAGGAGGCACTTTGTGCCCAGTGCTGTAGAATTACTGCCTCATGTTAGGGGAACTTTGAAAATGCAGGCTAGGGAAGCTGTTGGCCCTGTTAAAACATGTGCTGAAGAGAAACTGGAGTGGATTGCTAGGTACCTGGGAGGAACTTTAGGAGATTCAACAATTGTTCGGTGACTGCTGTTTCAGGAGACTTTGAGGGAGAGTGACTTTGCATTTATTTATTGCTCTGGTCCAATTTTCGCTTCCAGAGTGGCATTCTTAGGGACCCTGTCCTGTAGTCCCTCATGCTCTGCTCCATTTAGTCTTTCACTCTCTTTAGACAGAAATACATATTTATACATTTTGTAAAATTTTATAACAAGTTCCTTTTCTGTAACATCACCACAGTCTTGAAAATTTGTCACAGATACGAAAGCTCATTAAGCAACACTTGAAAATGACCAGCTTTTGACAGCATTACCATGACAATGAGTGTACTGGTATTTGTTATACGAAGCAATTTATTCCATATTGGCAGTGTGTTGTTTATTTTAGCATAATATTTTAATATCGTGAAGATATTTAGAAATGGAATTCTTACAAATCTGTCACTGATGTTAAAAAGTTAAGTCTTATGAAGTGTTATGTATAGCATTGGTGTGTTCTGAAACAGCAGTAAAATATAAACCTGTGTGATTTCTTATATACTGAAAATTGTAGAAAACTGTCTTGACAGCACATAGGTTATCAAGTAGATGTATATATGTAAAAAAAATTGGTCAAGTTATAAACTGTTTGCAAAAGTAGCAATTGGCAAGTTTATAAGTATGTTCTTACCACTCTTCATCAGTTGGGTTCTGCATGGATCGTGCAGCCAAAATTGCCTCGGAGATCTGTGAAATCTGGTTCACTTAAAGCACCATCTGACCTATATAACCTACTGATTAAGCCAGTTTATCCCAGGGGAGAATATTTACAAGCTGGTTTACACGTCTAGGAAGAACTTTGAACTTACTTCAAACTGAGGAGAGTAGTATAGCCCTGCAATTCTGGTAGAAGAGATGGATCTTGAGAGAGGCTGTGTAATTCCTTTGCCTATTTTGCAGTTGCCTCCAGTAAGAATACTGCTTCCTTGGGTATAAGAACTGGATGTTGAGAGCAAGTCAGTTCACAGTTCCCAGGACTGCAGCAAGGTGTTTCATTAGCAAAAAACATTTTTAACCCTAGCCTAATTAGTAGACTTCATAATTTATTGTTTCATCATCTGGTCCAGCTCAGCATCCATGGGATTTCTAGACGATACGAAGTGTGGAAACCTGTCATGACAGAAAAAAAGAGAGAGGCTTGTAGGAAACAATGGTTGTCTTGTGGGAAGAGTTTAAATATATGCAGCTGATCCCATGGGAACTGCTGTAGTCTATTCACCCTGTGTGAAAATGATGCTCTTTCAATATAATCTTTAATCCTTTTCTTTCACTGAAAAATGTGAGAACTTTATTTAAAAGTTTTTAAAGAATGCTCTATTTTAGTGAGTAAATGCTTTTCAAACATAAAAATAAATCAAATTATTAGTGTAACACGGAGGGGAAAAGTTCTCTGGAATATCTTGCAATATTCTGTCCATAAATTGCATATGTGAATGTTCTTGGGAAAGTTTCAGGCTGAAAATAAGCAGGAAATGTATCCAGGCTTTCTTTTCTTCCTGGATGGGTGTATGTGGGGAAGGAAGTATCCAGCAGTCTTGGAGATATTACAAACTTCTGTAACTGTTTGAGACATACTTTTTCTAATTCCACAAAACAGATTTTTCCTGTGAGATGGGGGAGAAGGATTTCGAGAGAAGGGAGTCCTATCATATGCACAGAATATAAGTTTGCTTTGAAGATTATTCTAACCTTCCTCCTATTCATGGAAAAGTAAAATAAAACTAAATACGCGGTTGTTGAAAACATTTGTCCCAACCCCCAGAGAGACTGGAAATCTAAACCTCATTTTGTTCAATCCATGCATGTGTGAATAACATCAGAAACTCCCACAGGGTTTAGTAGAGCTGCTGTCCTGTTTGTTTTTTATGGGACCATGTCCTAAATATTAAACCCTGTTTGTTGAAATGCACAGTTGTATTCCTGGAGGTATCATGTGTCATATATTTTATAGTCTGCACACAGAGTGCTGAAAAGGCAAAGAGTTACTAATGCTACTTTGCTTTTGCTTTCCTATAGCGTCTTTCATCCAAGGCATCCAAAGCACTTCATACAATCCAGTGTATTAAGCATGGCAACACGTCTGAGAGGTAAGAAAATTGATTTTTTTTTTCTTTTTCTTTTCCTTTTTATAGATAAAGTAGTCAAACCAATGGACTGTGATTTGCCCAAGATCACCATGGTAAAGCAAGACCTCTGGCTTCCCAGTCCTTTGACACAAGTCTCTCCATTTAAGGGGAATTCTTAGATCACCTTCTTCTCCTGTGTAATTTACTTGACACTTTAAGTTACTTTTTTGTACCGGGTGCTTGGTTTATATCTTTTAGATTTCTTTCTTTAATATTTCAGAAAATGAATGTTACCTTTTGTTCATCAAAGAGCTTTGGTGCCTGTGGTTTCTTGGTCCTTCAGTACAGAACAAGAAACACCAGCTGGAAGTGCTCTTGTCGGGAGCTGTGCTGCAGCATTTGAGAAGAACCATGCATGATGCCCATGGCAAACTGAGTGTTGCAGAGGAGAATGGGGTTTGGGAAGTGCTGAATGAATCTTGGATTCAGTTGGGAGCTCTGGCTGTGCACTGGGTTTGGAGTATCATCTGTCCTCGGTGCTGTTCCAGCAAGGGGATGGTTTGTACTCACAGCCTATTGTCTCTCGGTGTATTCAACTGCAACTGGCCAGTGGCTTTGAGAGCCTGCAGGGACTATCCCCAATGGTGGCGGCTTATGGATTTTGCTGCAGGGCTGAGTGAGCTCAGGACTTAGTACTGTGCATGCTTAACCTCCTTCTGAAATGCAATATTAATGTAAGTTCATGTGCAAGATTGGTTCAACAGTGTAGTAAGGTTTTAATTGCCTCTTGCTTTGCAGTGAGCAAACTAGAAGATACTATAAGGTTCACTTAACACGAACTCTAGGTGGCCTGCATTTCCTAAAATTCCTTAAATATAGTGAGGGTTTTCTCGATTTATATTGCTTAGCGTGGAACTAGATTAACAATATTATTGCACAGTTCTTTGAAGGCTGCACGTTTGTTTTTAGTGGGATAGCACCATCTGGTAAAATCAAGCAACCATACTTACATGTCAAGTCTTTTGAAAGTTAAGGAAATTATTCTAATTTCTTGTAGAATTTTCTCCACTGTAAATTTAAAAATTTTTATCCTCTCCCCTTCCTCTTTGATTTTAAAGATTTTTTTTTTTTTTTTTTTTTTTTTTGTCCTTCTAATGTCATTCTGCAGAATCCAAGTTCCTGGTAAAACTATAAGACTCAGTCTTTTAGCTCAAAGTTCAATTGGCTTTTGGATGCCCTTAGGTCCAACTGCCCTTTTACATGGAATTTTTAATGTTAATCTTCTATTATTGGGGGAATTATTTTGCAAACAGACCAATTCAATTGCTTCAAGCTCTGAAACCTGTCAGGCTAGCTTTTATTCTGATTTGCTTCTGATAAGGAGCTTTGGTAAGAATGCTGTGCCTCCAGCAAGTTAAGAGACTCACCTTGGAGGGGAACAGCTTCAAGGTCCCAGGGAACGTGTGGCTCTTTCAGCTTGTCATGAAAAGGGAAACTAGGTGTTCAAAATCAGACTCAAAACTTTGAATTAGATGCGGGACTGCACCATGAACCAGTGGAAATGGCCTGTGTTATAATCTGAGTCTTTTTTTTCCCTGCATAATGAGTTGAAGTTCGCTATGAGAGCTTGAGTCACTGCTTTGTTTCCCATGTTTTGACCTTAAGAAAGTATGGATCCCTGCTGCAACCCCCCACAGGCTCTCTGCTGATGGGGAGCCACACAGAATTTACAAACTTTGGCAAGACCACTTGCCTCTTTTCCATTGCTTGTGTACATGGGACAAATATAAGTCTGATCTGTCTTGGACGCTGGTTTGACAGATACAGTAATCTCTGTCCTATCTGAATGAGAAGATGCTGATAGGTGTTGTGGAGCCAAGCTGATGAGACATCTTGGGAACCATACTCTGAAGGAATTTTATCGTACAACCTGACTCTTTTTAAAAAAGAAATTAAAAAAAAAAAACCCATGACATTTTAGAAGACATATATTATGCTTTTCCTCAGTGCCAGCTACCTATTAGTAGGACACAGTATAATCTTGTAGTGAGCAAGGAGATGCTTAAAGGACAACTTTCTCCTTTTAAGACCTATGCAAGAAAAGCATTTTCAGCACTGTTACATAATGTAAGTATTAAAAAGATTTGCAATAATTCCATTTCAAAGAGCTTATAGTAAGTAAACATTTTTCTGTATTGTCCTTAGTGTTGTCTGTGAAACTCACATAAAAAGTGTCCGTTCATCAGGTAGACAACAGGGCCTTTCTGAGAAACTCTTCTTCTGCAGAAGCACACAAATATCATTTGCAAAAGGCCAAGAAGGGGCTGCTGTGATTCAGTGCAGCTGATCAAAGAGAGGGTTCAAAGGGATATTCATTCCTAGAGCATTCTTCTAAATTATGTGTGCAGATTTTGTTGTGCTACTTATGAGAGTTACATTAAAAGCTAAAGAAAAGTTCAGACCCTCCTTTGTATTCATATAAAGTGTTCCAGAATGATAGCATTTATTCTTTTGGACAGAGAATCTCTTCTGTAGCAAGTTTGTTCACTTGTTCTTTTTCTTTCAAACAATGTGAGCTTACTGAGGTTTTTTTTTTTACCTTCTTCCCAGGGAAGGATAGCTTTCCACTAACACAGAGAGGAGTTCTGTTTTCTCTATTAAAAACAACTGCCCTCAAGTGGAGTAGGCTTTGTATTTTGTCCTAGAAACAGAGTGTTTCATTCAGAGATAAGGCCTCTCTGCATTTAGGTTCCTTTAGTCACCTGACGGAGCCATTGGTAACTTTTAGGCTGCTTTAGTCTGCATTCCTGAAATGCCTTACTCCTGGCACTGCAATTAACAGCTTCAGGTTCACTGCTTGCCACCCGATTCCCCAGCTTTCCACTTGCTGTGCCCTCGGATGCTGCCTGGGGTAGCAGGAGAGCAAAGCAAACGGTCAGGTTTTGTTTCCGAGAACACAAGCTTTGCACCTGTAACCATCATTGAAGATGTCGTTGTAGAATCACGAACAGGTAAAAAATCAGCTTGTGTCTGCGGCTTTTTGAACTTTTATTTTTGAATTTGAGAATTGCTGAGTATGAGTACAATGGGCCCAGTCTCCTCTGTACTTACACCATCCCCTTCAGTTTGGTGACTGGTGATTTATGCCATAGCGATTGTCAGGAGGACAATAGCCTGTTGTGCTTCAGGGTTTGCAATCCTATTAGCTCTTTTCTGCTTCTGTCTTGTTGCAGATAATCAAACCAAAAGTCCTGTGTAATGATAGATTTGGGAAAATTAAAAAAACCTTACTATCGGGCTTGTGGCAGATCAAGTGCAAGGTGCTGTCTATGCTATTAAAATAGACATTGTTTCACTGAGTTATTTCCAGAAGGCTCTCAGTGTTTTTCCCCTTATTTGACATTTTTCATTTTTTTTCCTCAAAAATAACATAAAATAGAGTAACAGGGATTAAGGGTACTCTGTATCTCAAATAATAATTATAGATCTAGTTTGCAACGATGTAGTACTTTGTTCATCAGCTCAAGAGAAGAACCTAGAGGAGTGGGCCCCCTGGAAGACGTGCTTGGTAGATCTCTTCCTGCCTCAGTAAATATACTGTATTAGATGAATAAGTGAAGACAGAAGGAAAGTTTTCAGTTGTGACATAATGTTTGTGTTTTAATGCATGTTCTCATGTCAAGCTACACCTGGGTTAGATACACATCTGCACAGAGCTTCCTGCAGGCCTCCACGTGCTCCAGTGAGCAGGCAGCAGCGGGCAGGAGCTCTCTGCCTGCCCCGCTGGGTACATGCCATCGGGGTGACCATGGCTGTACCTATAGCAGGTTCATCTAATGCAAGCCTGTGTGGAAAACGTGGCGATGTTTGAGTCCTTACTTTGTCACGCTTACTCAGCCTCTTCATCACTCTGACCAGATTACAAATAGCCTATTTTTCATAAGATTCCCTTTTCTTCTATATTTTACTTCAGCTACTATATCTGTTTTTCATAAGATTCCCTTTTCTTCTATATTTTACTTCAGCTAATATATGTCAAATCTCAGACATTTCTCTTTCTTCTACATAAAGCTACAGGGAAATTTTACTCATTGGAAACGCAGACTAGGTTATTTAAGCGATGTGCACAGACCAAGACAGAGTGGTCTAGTTCTAGCAACTGCTTTTCCAGTGTGTAACATTTGAAGCTAACTCAAACTCTTGAATTAATGAGTATCATATTTAGCGTATGCCTACCTTAATGTCATAATTTTGTCAGCTAGGTAGTCGTGTATCTGTTGTATTCCTGCAAAGACAGCCACTAGTGGCTAAGCTGAAACTTTAGATTGTTGCATACCTAAAGGTAAAGGGTGTACATATACACACATATATTATATGTAAGCCCTTGACATTTAGGTACGCTTACTTCAATTCAGAAAGACACTTTGATTCACAAAACAGCAACTAACAGCCTACTTCACAGTTTCTCTGAATGGTGCTGTGTTTATCTCCGCACACTTTGTTATGGAGAAAATACTGATGATGTGGAAGATGTTGGTGTTGAAAGAGTGAGAATGATCACTTGTGTACTAAAAGATGGCTGACACAGATGCAGTTAAAGCTAAAGGGAGCTTGAGGTGACCATCAAGCAGAGCTTGTTCAGGGTGAAGCCACTGAGCTGTGCAGCAGCTTTCTGGGGCACAGAGGCATTCCCATTTGTAACCTCTCCTTTCATGTACATCTGAGCTTACTCAGGGCCATGGTGATATGTGTCTTTGTGTCCCCTTTGGCTGGCAGAAGCTCAGCGTGCTGCTGGTGAGCGTGGCTGCTATGAGTGCCAGTGAATGTCCTCTGTGTGGTTCACCCCTTTCTCAGTAGGGTCTTGAACAGCAGACTCTTCCACTGCCCCACTTCCCTCACAGCTCTGCCTGAAGTGCTAGCAGCCTGTGGAGGGCCCTGCACTTAGAGGTGCTCTTTAGAGCTGAGAAATCATGGCTTGCTGGGTTTCTTTGTCATCGTGAGCAGTGTTGGTGGGAAAGGTTGGAAGAAGTGCAATACACTCAGGAGCTGAGGGAGGAGGGACTGCCCTTGCCGTGTTCCTACTGGCAGGGCCATGATGGAGACCCTTGGAAGGCTCAAGGACAAACATTTTCTGCTGACGTGGATTTGTACCTGCGTTGGCGAAGTCCAAGGAGGGTGTCCAAGCCCCATGGGATGTTCTGGGCTTGAAGGACCCTGTGCTGTTGGTCCCTTTCTCATGTGCACTGAGGTTGGCCATGGAGACCCTGGCTTCGAAGGTGTATGAGCAGAGGGGACCCATCAGCAAAAGGCAAGTCCTGGCAGGCTTGGAATAACAAATAGCACTTCTGAAATGTGGAAAAAATGAACTTCTGTAATTAAGGCAAATGTCCCCTCTGCGGATGCTTTAAACACCAGAGTTTAGGGGCACAAGTGCAGGACTGTCCTCTTTCACAAGTGTATGCATGGTGCTGAGCCCAGCCCCACTTGGCTCAGCTTCTGGTAAATTCCCCAGCCGAGAAGTGCATAGTTTCAGCTCAGCCAAGTGTTTGTTTTACAGGAGTTGAAAAGACTGCAGAGATCATCTTGGCAGTAAAACTGACTTTTTTTTCTAAACAAAAATCGTTATCTTCTCAATCTTGCTAACTGTATTTCTGGAGTCAAGACACAACCCAGAAAACAAACCAAGCGGCTTCACCCGTCTCCTCTAGCTCCGTTTCGCTACTGACCACAGAAAGGCAGTTTGTAATTCTTATCAGTTAGTCCAGTCACCATCCTGCTCAGGTAATATGCTTTGAAATGAAAAAAAACTTGGGTTTGTTTATTAACAGTTATGTACTGTTTAGCTAATTTTAGGCTATTTAATGTTTGAGTGCAAAAGGTCCTTCAACATGCAGTTCCTGGTATGTGCTTAAGGATGTCCCCGGATCAGGGGATCCTGTATGCTGCTTACATACAAAAAAAATCTTTGCTAAACTGGAATATGACAGTCAATGCATTTGCTAATTCCACCCACACACACACCTTTTTTTTTTTTTTTTCCCTTTTAGATGGGGGCCGAGGAAGTCTTGAAATATGCCCCAGATTTATTCTTCGTATTAAATTGATCGCTAGTCCACAGGGTTGTTTCCATTCTGTCCTCATCTGAGTCATTCACGTGCATGGTGCATACAGAGGTCTGGCTGAGTGGCAGCGAACGCAGCCATGCATCATCTGTTTGGGCTGGTTTTGGCACAAAAGGACCTTTCACGTGCAGGGGATCTTTTCTCCTTAGAGGATGCTGAAATTGAAGGAAGCCTCTCGGAAGCTCTTGAACAAATAAGAATAATTAGTTCAGCTGCGGTAAGTGAAACACTGTCCTTAATAATTCTTCATGAGATTAAATGTATTGTATAAATAAAATATTAAAGACGGGGACATACACAATTTAAGTTTTTTAGAAACTCAGGAATGCTGAGCAAAATATAAGATTTTAAAATGTGGTAACCAAATCCAGTTCCCACTAGCTGGATTTCCTTTAAAGATATTTCAAGTTCATCTCTATCATAACTTTTATTAAATATTATTTAAGGCATATTAAAGATTAACAGGAGGTTACAGGTACAGTGTACGTATAGCGTGTATTCTGTTTGCAGCAGAAAGTGTTCTGAATTATGGTAGGCTCATGGATTTTGGTAAACTCTTCGAAAGTGCTGTCTGGAAAAAAAAAAAAAAGCTCTTTATCCTTCCTGCTTCCAGTTTGCTGAAGGGAAGGGAAATATCTTTTTTGAGGCTTAGGATATTCAACTAGCAACATGTACGTGTTCTCATAACTGCACTTTCCTGGCACTTCATATAGCGTGTGATTTTAGACATCAGTTTTGGCAAGGTGCGAACCCCTGACTCTCGGAGCATTGATTGTGACGTTGCCAGTTGCAAAAGAACTAACTCATCCATCAGGACAGCCACTGTACACTGGCTCTTCTCTTTGGTCATTTCTTTGACAGCAACTACCTCTACACAGTCTTTCAGAGCATTAATCAAGTTATTTTGGCCATTGCCTCTGCAGTTTGTGATGTACTTTGACTCGCGTAACTGCAGATTATCAGGAATTTCGCACAAATTCCCTGTACCACACTTTTTGAGAGAAAATGCCTGAATTCACTAAAAAATGTTTTTACAAACGTGCCGGTCTGCATTAAGCAGCTAAAGCATCATGCAGAGCCATCCCCTACCTCTGAGCGATTCCCACCAGAGGGCTCCGGAGATCGGGCAGCTGCTCCAGCGCTGGCTGAGCAGGCTGGGTTTGACACAGGTTTGCACAGGTTTTTCCCTAACTGTGAGGACTTTCACAGCAGTGAGGACAGGACCGCTCTGCTCTCCGTGTCCAACAACAGCCAGCAACTGCAGCTTTTGCCAGCGGTTTGCTCTTGTGCCCTCCCAGCCAGCGGCTGTTAACTTGTTCACCTCTTTATTGTTAGGTAACCTTATAAAAAAAGAAGAAGTCTAAGTGTTTTCTTTTTTTAATAAGTGCATGGATTTTTCTGTCACACCAAGCAAAGCTTGTAGAGGGCTAGCTGTGAATAAAGGCAGAGAATTGCTTTGAGACAGACCCAAACGTCGTGGTTTCTGCCTGTGAGAAGCTGTCGTACCATGCTGCATCGCAGAGCCCCCAGAGCTAACTCTGGAGCTGCATTTCCGCAAGCTAGTGCTGAACTTGGCTCCAGCCCTTTAAAAATGACCATGCTTTATCTAGCAAAACCAATGACTTTTGATTAATACTTCAGTCTGTCTTTCATCTTCATTACTTTACAGGGTGGAACAGTATAGGTTAGACTGAGGGACAGTGATTGTGTTTTCTGAGTCTTTTAGTTATGGCGAAGCACTGCCGTTTCATATCCATGTGACATCTGTGTCAGTAATTATGGGGGATTACAGGATTTTCTGATAAAGCCTATTTAATTAACTTCATGTTACATTGATACTAATTGAAACTGTTTTTACATCAGGGACTCGACATGATGGGAAATATTTGGGACCCTGCATTTGGCTATATATATATTGTGGGTGTAACAATTCCGGTTTCAGTTTTAGTACGGCTATGTGAGAAGAGGCCTGTGCAAGTGGTTCTATGGTGTGTGGCTACAATCCCTGGTCAAGAAAGCCATGCTTCAAGACAGACTACTAAAAATCATTTGATAATATAATCCATACCTTTACAATAATGAGAATTAAGACCTAAACCAGTCAATTGTCTATGGGATGACTAATTTCTGTGTTTAATTGCCCTAAATATTTGTTGTAAAGGTGAAAGTGAGAAAATGGACACTGGACAGTTACAAAAACTTCATGCCTCAGGCTAATTTTGTGGGGTCCTTGAAAAGGATGGGCATTCATTGGCAAATGTCTTCATTTGAACCAGGACTACCAGACCAATGACAATGACCAGGCTGTGGTGGAAATCTGCATCACTCGCATCACCACTGCCATCAGGGAGACAGCGTCCATAGAAAAGCACGGGAAAGCCCTTGTGGCTCTCTGGGAGTCATGCCTAGAGTACAACCTGAAGCCTTCTGGAAAAGATGAGGACACGCCACATGCAAAAATTGCATCCGATATCATGAGCTGTATCTTGCAGGTAAGAATGAGCTGAAAGCAAGGGACTGTAGTGCATTTGTTGGTTATTCAGTTTTATCTTTTAAAATGCAGTTGTACTTAATGTTGTTGGAGGGTGCATGGGAGTGGTTGCATTTGTTTAAAACCAAGAATATGACCCCAAATGTTAATGTGTATTATTACATGTTTATGGCATCCATTGCAGTGAATCAAAAGTTTTGGCAGCTTCCTTATCTTTAGAAGTGTCTTGACTGTTTAGTACCAGATTTCATTAATTCTCCATTAATTCTGAGTATTTGCATTTCATGTAAGTATTAAAGTGGGAGATGTAGGACTATCACTTTCTGTGGTTACAGAAAGATTCATTTGAAAGCACTTAGCATCAGGGAAGAGGTTATTCTTTTGAATCATCTGGAAGGCAGCAAAATGCCAAAGAGATTTCAATGACATGAAATTTAGGTCACTAGACATGCTGTCAGTAAAGAGGATCTCCCTTAACTTTTTGATTCTAAAAGCCAAGTCCATAGAAAACTGACTTCTGAACTAAAATCCAATTTCTACTACTCTATTTAGAGGACTAGAAAGAAGTTATTCTCTGGCCAGGAGTGTTGAAATAATTTCTTAGAATACTTTAAGTGTTGGAGGCAGCAACAACAAGATCGAAAAGCTATTTATGTCCCAAAAACATTTGCTAGAACAGCTAAAATTGGGTCCTATCTGAACTCAGTAGTCTATGAACTATCGCTCCCTGTGAATGCAAGACTAAAAAGAAGACATCTTAGTATATAGCAGCCTTTTGGGGGTAGGAGTGGTCTAAGAAAGTAAGCTGAGGGTAAGAAGCCATGTAAAGGTGGGGGGAAGAGGGAATCTGGTATTAAATCAGCTGTGGGTACAATTCCTGTGGACCAGCTCAGTCTCAGATGGAGAAACAGTTGCTATGAAGTTTCTATACAGACTACTCTGGGGTGATGTTTGCAGTACGTCTGCTGTTTCATAGTTGCTTTCTTTACCTCTGCCTTTTAAATCAGATGGGGGGAGGAGGGGGTGTTGTTTTATTATAAAAATTCAGATGATAGTGGCTCAAGTATGCCACTGTCCCATGAAAGGTACTGCTTATCCCCTTGTAGGATATATTGTTCCATAAACTTACTGAGATTCCTCATCTAGTTTGGCTGAAAGTGTTTGAAGTCCAAAAGAATCAAAATGTTCTGGAAAAAATATCATCAATGCTGAATTTGCTTCAATGAAATTTTACTTTATAATCCTTTAGCATGGTCAGTTCTGTTTACCCCCAGTCTGTCGCCCTGAAGATGCACAAAAAGGTGTATTATAGCAAAATACTAAAAGAAGAAAAAACTTCTTTTCTGAAGCCCACATTCATATTGGTTTTGGTTTGGGAAGCATAGATGTTTATTCTAGCCAGACATTTGGTCAAGACTGTGGATGAGGCTTAGCAAGATTTCTTCTGCACTGCGCTGACACCCCTGAGCTGTGAACCATAAGCTGCACCCCAGTGCAGGGCGCGGTAATACATCCTATGAAGGTCGGTGGTATATCAAGGGGTTGCGTCCCCTCTGCCTTTCTCTGTCAATGGCTGGCTGTGGTACAGACCACCCTTTCTGACAGGCAACGCATTCCTGGAGGTGTTGGTAACCTGTTTCGGTCTCGCATCCCCAGAGGTGAGACAGTAACTGGATTTGGAGACTGGTAGCAGCAGAGCTTAAACTCTCCAGACGAGAGACTGTACATTGTAAAATCATATTTTGTCTTTGAGGTACTTTAGAAATCGTATTTCATACGAATACTGAAGTATGCAATGGCTTGTCAAAGCTTTTCAGTTTGTGCTGTTGGCAACTGTGTGCCTAAATCAAGCTAGCTAATATCCAAATGTTTTGGGATTGCACTGTGTTGCAGATTACTTCAAGGAGTTCATTGAAATGAAATGAGAAAGTTCTAAAAGTACGTTTACTACTCCCTGAAACAGAGCTATTATCAGCAAGTTCCTTTGCATAAAAGAAGAAAGAAGGCATAAAATGAGTTTTTATACAATACGTGAGGGATAGTTGAAGTAGTAATGAATATCTGACAGCTGGGTTGAATCTCACAGCATGTTTCTGTTGATATTAGCAGCAGGGAGGTCCCCTAGGTTTGCAAACATCACTGTATCATATTATTGAAATCTGTTTTTCATTGTCACCTTCACATTTTCATAAGTGTGCATTCATGCCCTAATATTTATAATGGAACAAATGAAACCTTTCTCCTCCCATCTGAATTCAAACCTTTTCTTAACTAGGTATTTTGTCTTTATTGTAGGGGAAAAAAAAAGTTGTTCTTTGGAATTTTCTTAGATCTTTTAAATCCTAGTTGGAGGATTTACCTCCAACGTAGTACCTCTCAGCCAAATATAATGAGGCATTATGTTTATTTAAACATGCTGCTGCATAAGGGTCTATTCATTTTAAGGGCTATTCTCATTAAAGATGCAGGTTTTGGTCATATGGCAGTTGCCACAATGAGCTATCTTGACACCTGGGAGTTGCTGCAGCCCCTTCTTCCTTAGAGGCTGGCAGAAAGGGACTGTCCCGGGGTGGCTGCAGCACTCCACTGCTTGGCAAGTCTCTGTTGCAAGGAAAAAATCCTCATAGCCACTTAAACTTGGCTCTTTTGCTTGGTTAAGTAGTGTAATGCAGCCTTAATTAGGGTCAGTCCTGCTGTCTGTGAGGCTGATGGCAAAGGCAGTTACTGCCGCCGAAGGCAGAGCTGGCCTGGGAGGCAACATATGTGGAATAACAGATTTTTTTTTTTTTTTTTTTTTTTTTTCTCCTCGGGTCTAAATTTATTTTTTCAGCGCTGCTCCAGAATGAGCATGTGTTAAGTCTGGACTGCCTTTCTTTGCACTGTTTTGTTGCTTTCTGAAACATCTGGGTTCCAGTGGTTGCCTGTGATTTCAGATGCTAATTAAATATAATCATATTGCAGGATTATTTTCAAAAACAATGAGGTACTCCAGTTTCAAGGAGATATTCAAAACTGAGTGAAGAGGAGAGAAAAGCACTGATTAAGGAGGGTTCAAGAGAGACTGTAGGTCCTCAGTTACACATAAACATATCGTACTAGTTTCAAGGGCAGTTATGTATGGGAATTTAATGGGCAATAGATGTGTATAGTCTGTGCACACGGTTTTACATATACAAATAGTTGCAGAAAACCTTTTCTGACCTTAATGTCAAAACCTAAGTGTTTGTGCAGATATCTGTGAGATTGCTGAAGCTTGGTGCCATTTTGAGGACAGAAGTTAGCAGTCCTGAAAAATTTCAGTTGACCCTGGTGTTCAGAGAATTCGGCTGGAGTTTAAAAAAGGGAATCTTAATTATTACAGGAAAATTGATGATCAATACTAAAGCTATTACCCTGGGAGCAAATCTCCCAGTACACTTACTCATGCATCTTCTTTTTCCTCATTTGACCGGTCTGCCTTTGATTTAGTCCCAGCGGCTTAGCATGAGATCCTGTTCTGGGAACAGAGGAGTCCTTTCTTCACGTGGTCTCTGCCAGCACAAAGACAGACCAAAACTCAGACTAGTAACACACTTCAGCTTAGATGAGGGAAGCTGTGACTTGTGCTGGGCAAGATTTACCCATGCTTGAAATAGTTTCCCTGCGCTTTCACTGTGCCTGCACATTGGGCTGCCCTGCTTGGGGCTGGACATCGGTGTGGGGCAGTCACTGCAACACAGGAATGAAAGGCAGCAATACCTCTCTTACTGCAGGGAGCAATATTTACCAGTCAACAGCATGAGTGACTGCTCCAACGTGTTTCCTATGCTTTGGGATGAAAATTACCTACACTGTGTGAACGATGGATACAGCTTCTGCTGCCTTCTCTGAGAGCACCAACCACAAAATACCTTGTTAGAAATGTTACAGCAGTTAACATTTAACTAGTGCACTTCATATCATGTTTTGTCCTTCTCTTGCGGAAGACAAAAATAGGTGCGTTACTAGCATTTCCTGGTGCAGTAGTTTTAAATTTCTTTACTTGCTCTTTCTTTGAAATCTGCCTCCAGTGGTGTTACCAAAACATAACCTTTCTTGACATGTTTTTGCTTTTTTTTCCTCTGTTGTTTTGATTTTTGTTTTTCTACTCTGATCAGCATGAGACTTTATTTTAATCATTATTTCAGCTGCTTATTTTTCAGTGCTTTTTAATGTTTTTGCAGAATTACAATCGACCTCCCATAATGGCCTTAGCTGTTCCAGTGGCAGTGAAATTTCTTCAGAGGGGCAATAAGGAGCTGTGCAGAAACATGTCAAGTTATCTATCCTTGGCTGCAATCGCTAAAGCAGATCTGCTGGCTGATCACACAGACACCATTGTCAAAAGTGTCCTTCAAGGTATGAACACACTGAGATTTTGGATTTAGTCCTGCAGCATGCCCATCATTAGATTAGTTAGGCTGTATTAGGCATATATATAAACATGTTATATGTAAAAACATGTATGAGGCATGTATGTATAAAGCAGTCATATGGGCATATCTATAAACATGTGATAAAACATGTTAGACACAGTCTAATAACAGACTATATCAAGGAATACCTTTCAAGAATATGTGAATTTACTGAACCTTGTTGACTGCGGAAATTTCATTATAGATTGGATGACCCATAGGGCAGGAAATACATCTGTACTTGTTAGTATACCATACTAATGGACTTCAAATTATAAGCCATGATACGAGACGCTAGTTACTGGGCTCTTATCCTTTCTATTAGTGTCATTGGCAATACTCCAAAATATGAGTATGAAATGAATCCCATTCTGTGGCAAAATAGTCAGATGTAAGGTATAAAAGCTTTGTAGTGGTTCTTTAATTTTACCTACATTATTAGCTTTGCATAGAATATTGATGCTAAAATCTGCACATTTTACTTTTGTGGTTTAAAAAGCCAAAAATATTCATACCTCTACAAAATGAAGTCCAATTTAATTGAACTAGTAAAGTTCATGGTATTTGTTGCAATACAGTGCTACTGCAGTAGTAAAATCAGTTTGTTCTTCAAGTACGAGCAATAGCAATAAGTAGCAAGAGCTGTCTAATTATTCCAAGAACATTTTTATGAGGATGTTAAGCCCTCAAATTAAATGTGTGCATTCTGTATTTATTAAAAAATATAAATGGAGTGTATTATGGAGGGATAGCTAAGCTAGAAAGTAATTTTGTCCCTAAGACATTGTGGTAAGTGTTTGCATATTTCTGTCTGCTTTGTTTAAGGACAAATGTGTGATAAACATGATAAATATGTATGAGCTATGTGATAATACTAATTGAGTAGAGTCCAAGAACAGAATATTGCTAACAACTTCCAAAGCCACATGGATAATTCTTTTAAGACTTGTGAAATTAGTATTTACATGTTAACATTGTGCATTGCCACTTGTAACTCAGCACTATGAGTAGAAAGAAATAGAGTGAAACAGGTTTTATGGTATAGTCACAGGTTTGGGAAAAGTGATACACACCCACAACTGAAGGTTTCATCATGACTGTGCCGGCTTGTTTTTGTGTATTTATGTTATTCTACCAGCAGATGTTGCTGTGGACATCAGGTTTGGAAATTCCAGACTGGAAGAGGGCACTCTGAATAGGCAAAGTGCTTTGTTTTGCATAGTGGCTTAATTGCACTGTACATAATTTGTATTTCAGGCATGAAAAGGTTGGTTTGCAGCAGGCTAAGAATCGCGCTTAAAGACTGAGTGTTTGCTGAAGGGAGAAGAGAAGCAAGAGGATAAGCTGCTAAGGATGAATTTACAAAGCAGCATGGAGATAAAGGGCCGTGTTCTGGTGCTGCACAGACAGGGCTCAGCCTAATGGCACCAGTGAGACTGATAGTAGGCTTTGGCCCATTGCCTGTGAGTGTTTGAGAGCTAACTGGATTTTATTGATTACTCGGGGCAACTGTTTGGCTGCATAATCAGTTTCTTATCTTATTAGCTAAAAAAAAGCTCTTTAGAGTGTTTAACTACTCTGTTCCAGTTAGTGTGAACTCAGCTTCTAAACATGCAAATGTCTGTACCATGCTCATGATGCTGACAGGCCCTGTGCTGACACCTTCCATCAGCATAAGGGATCAGGCAGATTTATTCTCGTTTCCAGGGGACAGCAGCAAAGCTACCCTACAGTTGTTGCTGTAATCTGAGAGTCCCACAGCTGCTCCACCTTCCAGAGGAGCTCAGGCAAGGGATGTCGACCTTGCATTCAGCAGAGGCTTGTTAGAGAGCAGAACTGGGCTCAGCAACACACTCCAGGCATGCATGTTTTGCGCTTGCTCCTTCATTTCTACGTTTGCAGTGCAAGAGCAGGGTCACAGTGGTTTTTCCCTATTTGGAGCCCAATGTCCCCCAAAATACTATTTACTTGGCGTTTTCCAAACAGGCAAAGTAACTGTTGACAAAGAAAAATATATTTAAGCTAGGAGGGAAAGAGAGAAGTGTGCTGATGGAGGTGACAGTGGGGACTAGACTGTGGGAAAGCTTTGCTAGTCCACAGAGGTGATAAAGAAGAGTAAAGCAGTTGGAAAGAGGAGAGTTTTCCAGCTGAGTCAGTGAGAATGAAAGGGACTGGCTTTGCATTTGGACATCTGCCAAACCAGAACAGAGATAGGAAAAGGCTACTGCCAAGACAAAGAATTTCAGGTATGAGGTACAGTAAGAAAAGTAGCCAGGAAGTACTTCTGGTAATCTTTTTGAGGATTTTGCTTTTTCTGCTGCATCTCATGGACATTTGTTTTCATTTAATGGGGGGCACTGAATGGAAAGAGGCTTTGAGAGCCGTTTTGCCCTTGCACAATGTTGGGACCTCAAGTGTTTTTCGTAACTCTGAAGATCTGTTTTCTGGCTGACAGCAGATGAATGGAGGTAATCTTTCATTGTTCTGTAGTTAAGGTTATTTGCAGATATTATTTAGTAAGGGATTTTTGTCGTGCTTACTACTAAGCATTACTAATTTGGATATATTTTTATTGCAGTGTAATAGGAGAAATTCCAATGATCGGAGCAGTTATTTTTACCTTAAATAAACAGTGTTGACAAAACTTTGGAGCAGGTCCTATAACTAGGTATGAAGTACAGCCCCCTTGAATGGCATAGTAAAGGGGAAATTACCTTGTCATAGATTTTTCTTACTGCATTTGTATCGTGGAAGGAAGGATCTGGTAGCTGTGTCATATTCAGGAATAAGCATAGCAGCAACATGTCAAGAAACTTTTCAAAGTGCATTCTTAGCACATCTGTAGAGAATAAGAAAGACGGAGAAACATGTGAATAGAGCAGAAGGGTGGGCTGTTTCCAGTGGAAATAAGAATTGCTTTGAATAAGACATTCTCCATGATAACTTGTTAAGAGGCTTCAACAGGTAGTAAATAATTGTTCTTGTCATAAATGGTTACATATACAGCGAATAACTATTCATCATTGTCTACTTCTGCTCGGTTTTCTACACGCAAATCACCACCAGTGTCTTGGCTCTCTGCGTCAGCTTCTTATGCACTGTATCCAGCCCTAGGTTTTTATTGGATTTTGGATAAGCTTGTAAATGTGAGAGAAGAAAGCCGCTGCCATCGAATATTCATCAATTCTGCCTTGTACAAACCTCCTGTTAGCATCGAACAAGTTGGTTACTTTGGACATCTAAACATATCTTAAAACTGAGTATGTCCTTCTCAGATGGCCAGCATTATGCATGGGGTACTTGTTGACTATTTATTTATTTATTTATTTATTTATTTATTTATTTTATTTGGGGATATCTCAAAACCAGTCCTTCCTTCAGTCTCCAAGGGCCGTGCTACCACAGCCTCAGGTCAATGCGCATGTGTCAGTATGCCAAAGCATCTCTGCTGTACAAGTGACCACGTCCATGTGGGAGAACTCCTAGAGTGGCAGATCCTTGCATGTGACAGTGTTCACAAGAGGGATTGTTATCATGACAGGCCTTTAAAGCTGTGCCTGGCTAATGCTTGGATTTGACTCCTCTGAGGGTGTCTCCATTTGTACGAGACATTGATATTTATGTTCTTTTTCTATTAGCAGCTAAAACTGCATGGTTCAAAACATGGAAAAATTCCCAGTTGGTACTTACTTTCAGAGTTTCAGTTCATGAGAAGTGTGGAAAGCTTTAGTTTAGTGAAGTATCTTTATTTACAGAACAACTTTACAAAAATAATTTCAATAAAATTATTACAAAGTCAATTTACAATATAATACAGCTCCAAATGTAACACCAGATTATGATGGGGAAAATATTACTTCTATATGTTAGGTCAATCCGTGGCATAAATAATGCTTTAAACAAGGAGCTAGTTTTGTTATAGTCTACAAATTACTAACAACGATTAATAAACAACGCATTTCTTGGCTTATGTGGTTCCTCTGTACAATTCACATTAGCACTATAAAAACCAATGACTGGAGGAGCCTGGAAGACGCACCGCCTTACATCTGTTCTGCAGAGACTGGTCAGCCAGATACCCAACGTGTTTGCTTCAGCAGGGCTGCCAGGAGCACTGTTCGGCTCCGAAATGTCCACAGTGGCACTCGCTTCTATACATGAGAAAACACTGCACTAGAGAGACACCAGTCATCTGACCTGAGGAACAGCTTTTCCAATGTCATGCCTTGATGTGGGGGTTTTTGGTTTTTTTCAGTGTTTTGCCAAAACAGCAGGCAGAGATCAAATCCTTTCTCCACAGTACCTCGTTTTGTAAACTTGCAATGCTCATCTACCTTGGCTCTGTTTACTTGTACGTAGTGGCGTTCAGCTCTTCATGAAATATGTTCTCTGCTTCAGAAACTGTCTTGCCGGAACTTAAGAAACGTACTGGGCTCCTCCGTATGGCAAAACTTCTGTGACTCCCCACCCGATGATGTTGCCCCTGATACTGCACGCATCTTCTCCGCTCTGCGCTGCTATCTCTTCGGCGCTGAGCACTCTGTCCCACATGTTAAAGCCAGTTAATTTTCCAGAGAAGGCTAAAGCTTCGTCAAATCCACCTCCAACACAGCAGCCATTCTTTTCTTGACCAATCTGCAAAATTCCTCCGTCTGGAATGGTGTGAGCATCGGCAATGTCCGAGGCGGTGGCTGCGAGCTTTCCCTTCACCCACAGGGATGCGGATCCATTCTCCGAGCTCCAGGCACCGCAGAGATGGATCCACTTCCCAGGAACAACTATGTTTTTGACAGCTAACTTGTGCTGGTCACCACCAACAACAAGCACTGCAGATTCCTGGCTGAGATAAAGCTGGATTTCATATGGATTTAACTTGGTTCCATAGGAGAAGACAATAGTTTTGTCCAAAGCCTCAGTCACCTTGATCCAGATACAAGCAGTAAAGGAGTGAAGGGTCATGCCAGCAGTTGGGTGAACACTCCCAAATATCTTTTTCGAACGCATGGGGAATAGGATTGCTGTTTCACACCCTGAAAAAGTTAGAAAGATTGTTAGGTAAATAAAAGCTGGTCTATTTGTACATGCACGGTTAGGACACTTGACATATGCTCACTTCTGGGCTTCTCAAAGGGAGCAGAGAGCTCAGCTCATCCAGTGGGATGTAGGATGCTTTGAAGAAGCTGTCAGATCTGATGGATGAACTTGCCAAACACTATGGCAATGGGTCTAGGGGCTAATCAGGCTGCAGGAACAAGGCTTGGCTCTTCCCTCACTGCAAAAGTAGTGTATTGTATGGTCCTGTGCCATGCAAAGTGACATTTAGGTTTAATGCTGCCTGTATGCTCTGGTGCTTGCCTTGGGGAATTGGGCTTCCCCCAGGGTCTGTGCCGGGCAGGTGCCTTCTGGGAGAGCTTCTCTTTTGCTGGGTCACCTCAAGAATTTGGCGCTTTACATTGGGTAATTATGTCGGGTAGTCCCCTCTGTTTCATTTAAGTCTTGTTTCAGCCTCTGTGTTCTTTTTCAGTATGGAGTGATGAAAACAGCAACGTTATGGTGAGGGGGTGGGTTCAGTGGTCTCTGTCAAAGGGCAGGCTTAGATACCGTGCCGTTCCTGGGATAGCAGCGTGAGACTGCTGCTGCGGCTGGGGAAAGGGAGCCGCTGGGCAGTTGTGTCACGGGCAGTTATGCGGTGTCCTGCGGTCGTCCCGTGGATAAGTGGGCAGCAGAGGAGATGGCGACAGGGGCTACGGAAAAGCGGCACGGGGAGCATTGGTAGAAGCATGCTGGGATGTGTTTGTTTATGATGACGACTCCCTTTTCCGACCCTGCCTTTAAGGCTATAGGTCAGTACCTTTCACGGGCACTGGTTAAGCATGGGAAACGTATAAGACAACTGATATTTTAAAAACAGTTTGTCTCTCATCTCCAATGAATCAATATGTTGATAACAGAAATTAGTTAAAACCACTAACAGAAATTTATGGAACTTGGAAAAGTAACTGATGATCGCTAAACCCAAGCCATTTTTGGTATTCTGTGTACTGTTCCCTAATTGTATATAACTTAATATTCTAGGTGACATGTGGGGAAAAAGCAGCCCCCTTCTACAATTAAGCTGGTTCATTTCCTGTTTAAACAAGCTAGAGGATTTAAAATGTCTAAAAAGTGTGTGGAAATTTCTGCTTCAGTGAATGAAGGACTCTTTGTGTCCTCCAGGATTGCGCTGCTGTGTTATTTCATAGACTGCTTCCTTTCAATTTTGAGCAGATTTTACATTTCTTCATTGGCCCTTTTGAGAAGGGGCAGGGTCAGTGAGCAACTGTTGGGGATACTTCTTAAAATGCTACTTAGGAACACTATTGTGAAAAAGCTTTTAATTAGCAAGCTTTCAAGCTTTATTATCAAGGCCTAAACAAAATTAAAACCAGCCTCACTGAAGAATAAAAAGTGTGATTAGAAAATCCCTCAAGAGCATGGCTGGCAGTAATTCAAGACATGAGAAATTAAAGTCAGTTGCTAAAAATTCCCTTGGAAAAAAAACTTCTAGAGACACACTCTGGAAGTATTTAAAATGTATCCTTTAAATTAAAAAATAAGAACATTTTATATAAAAACATGTAGGAACCAGTGGAAATAATCTGGATTTCCACTGATGAGACTGAGATCCTTAATGCTGATCAACTTTTTTAGTCTCACCTAGTGCAGAGTAACTGACTGCAAGGCTGGCTGTGTTACAGGAGAGAGATAAAGAATGAGATCATGCTTTCTGGAAGGCAAGATTCACGTGCTTGGGAAAAAAGGAATATGCCGTAAGATCTACTCCCAGTACACAAAGATTACTAAAGCATTATGATAAATAAAGGAGTAAAAGCAGTTTACTTATAAAGCTGAATCCATGCCCTACCTGAAAGGATAGATTCATGTTAGATTGTAAAATGCTTTGATGTAAACTGTTGTTGTGTTTGTATTGTAATAGGCTTGTGTCAGTTGTTGCCTTTGCTTTAGCAGTTACAAGAGGCATTCCTTCTTGCTCACCTGTGCAAGAGCTCACGCTAGTGGTGCTGCTAAGGGTCGCTGGCAAGGCTGGTGTAACTGCGCCCCTAACCTTCTATTCGCACACACCCGCGGGATTCTGCCAGTGTAGATTTCTGTGGGGTTTTTAAGCAGCAGTAACTTCCATTTGTGGAAAATACGGTCCTTAAAGACATGTCAACGTTTAGAAGACACGCAGCAATAGCTATCTGGTAGGCAGAGTTATATTCAATGTAATTATATTGTGCATGTAGCAATTTTGCACACAACTTTAAATAGATGGGGATCTGCTCTGCCATACCCAAGTTGCTGTAGCTGCTTTTTGGGTGTCACATTACAGTGCACATAAAAACTGACATGAAATTTGAGATATGAGCTCCTTTTTCTATGGCCACCTCGCTTGCTGACCAATGCAAACATTTTGGAAGGGGGAAAAAACCCCACAAACCAACAATACCACAGTGTTACTAATTTTTCCATGCTTGAGGAAATATTCTGTCCTGACAGTTGCATGCAGTGAATGTGCCCTCCCTGCTGTGGGAAGCGTTCTTAGCTGGTTGACATCAGCAGCGTGACCTCAGATCTAGCTCTGCTCCTGGGCAGCTGGAGTTGGTGAGGAGAGGGAAGAGCAGGTACATGCATGAAGAGAACAGGAGAGCTCAGCAACTAGTGTGTATGTGTAGGAGTTACCAGCTGGGAAGGTAAAAGGTGAGAGAACATAATTTGTGTGTTTAAAATATGTTTGCTGCTCTCTAGCAACCGTTTTGATCTGGGAGAGTCTGCAGGAGGTGGGATCCTAGCTGGCTTTGCCCTCTGTAAGGACTTTGATTAAGCCCTTCTTTGATCCCACGTTTGAAAATCTCTTTTTTGAGAACAGTTAGTGGGTTTCCTCCCTGTGTGTACAGACTGCTCAAAGCTGCTGTGGTGTTCATAAGATTGCTTTGGAGTCATATGCGCAGGAAGGTGCTTAAGAGGGGTGTTTGCAGGATGTCTGTTTGGACCGGCCCACCAAAGAGAGAGCTCTGGTAAAGCGTAGCGCTCGTGGACTTACCTGCTGGTAGTAAGTGCTGAGCCGCCCATTTCTGCGATGCCTTCAGTTCAGCTCTGGTTTGCTGGAGCTCTTTCCACAGAGAGCTCAAAATGAGATTGTCTTCTCTGGTGGGACTGAATTTATCCTGCTGAAAAGCTGTCTCCTGAACCTCTGCCTCAGACCTCCTCAGCCAAGTGCTCTCCAGCCGCCCGAGCCTGCCGGACACGTTGTGGCTCAGCAGCAGAATGTGCTCAAGAACCTTTCCTTGCTCAGACTCGTGAAGCCTCTTGGCTTCTTCAGCTTGGTCAGTGTTCCTTAGAAGTGCCTGTTCTACCTGTGACACAATGTGGGAGGTGACTTTCTCAACGGTGGTGGCAAAGGTGCCCGCGAGGTTGGTGGTGAGCTGGCTCAGCTCTTCTTTCAGGGTTTGCAGGTCCACCTTCAGGATCTCGTCCATCTGCTGCAGCATCATGTTCTCTTTCATTTGAGAGTTCTCGAGCATGATGAAGAGCTTGTCCCATTCTGTGTGCTCTCTCTGGCAGTCGCACGAAACAGCTGAAATGCAAGATACAGATGTTGCTATTCCTTTGTACTTACATTTTTAAACAGGAGTATTTGACAAAATCTGGCTCTGTGCAAGGCTTACGAGCTCCAGACTGTCAGTGTGTGTCCCTCTATATCAAAGCAGGAAAGTGGCGTGTATTATAGCTATTTTAAAACTGTCATTGGCAGCCTTTTGCAGGAAAACTGAAAAATAGAGAGTATAAAGCAAATTCCAAGGCACACCATCCAAGTGCTTTACCATTTGCTGTCCATAATAATTGACTGGTACAAGCATATGCTTCTTTCTCTGAAAAAAATATTTGTTTGTAATAACTGTTACATGAGCTAGGCAACAAAGAATGCAATTCTGCACTTAGCACAAATTTAGTTTAAATCTACTTACTTTCCTCAGGACCAAGAACTGGACCTTCAATTTCATTATCCAGATTCACATACATGAGATCGTAGTCGTCATCTTCATCCAGAACAGAAACAGAAGCCCTGAAAACACAGAACAGCGTAAGCAGAGAAAGTATTTCTTGGGGCAGCATTCTCTAGCTGCTTCCTGAAAATAGCTGGGCTGTCTGGAGCTAAAGTCTAAGTCAGACTTCAGCAGAGACAAGACTGCTAGTGAGACACAGCGAGCCCCTAATAAATGCTCCGAGCGCCTCAGCTTGAATGAATGAGCAATGCTAGTGCCAGTGTTGTAATAAGAGCACTTCTGACTGTTGGTTTTGGCCGAGAGGAGAAGGGGGCGTGCAGCTTGCTCAATTCCAGCCTTCCAGGTTTGCACTGGGGGGAGATGTACTGGCGCACGAAGGGGAAGAAACGGGAAAAGCTGCTCTTGCGAGCTGCCGCTTCCCTTCCGAGTGCAGATTGCTCTAACGTGCATCAATGCGAGGGTGAGAGTGGGGGATGCAATCACTTGGAGTTCTCTGCCTACGAGCACTGGCTGCATCAGTTACGTTATTTTGTGTTATTTGTGGAAAGGAAAGTGTTCTCTGCAAACTCATTTTGTAGTGGGTATGTGCTAGGGCTCTGGAGGGGATTCGTAGAAAAATAAACGTACCTGGAGTTGGTTTGGATACATGTGTTTGGTTTAACCTAAATATTGTAGCTTTTTTTGATAGTTATGTATAGAAACTTCTATTATATACTAACAGTTTACTGCTTTAAGCAATAAAGGAGAACTCATAAAGGCAGCTTGTTAGAGTTTTGCTTTTCCAGCCCTAATTACCAATAACAACATCGTAACTATGTGGATAATAGCTTACTGCTAGTATCTTATTTTGCGAGCGTGTAGATTAGCAGCTGCATGATTAGAGTGGTTTCTGTTAACTTGGAAAAAACAAAACAAGGCACTCTTGGTTTAGACATTAATCTAGTGCTAAGTATTATTGTTATTGATGTTAATCTGTTTTAGATTCTGGACAGTTTATCAGTTCAGTGGGCCATTAATTTTTTCAGAGATGCATTGCTTAGGTGAGATTAGGAGTAATATGGTACAAATTATATATTGGCTATGAAATATTCAGAGAATAGCATAAAACCCCACATAATTGCATCTAGCTTGCAATCTGCGTTCCCTTTCCATATGAGTCTGGTTTAGCCCCTTATCGCTGTACGCAGGAGTGTGTAAGGAGGGCCCTGTGCTTCTGTTCTTGTTCATTCTGCCTCCAACACCCGGGCCACGAGCGGGAGGTGCGGCTGCACGAGGCAGCAGAGACGGTGTGCGTGGCCTCAACCGTCGCTCCCTCCTGCAGCGGGGACCGGGAGGCACTTTGCAGGTTTTGCCTTTTGCTGAGGAGGGAGGGAAGGCCGGAGCTGCCTGCTCCCCAGCCCCTCCAGGCTTGCTCCACGCACCCCAGGGCAGCCCGCTGCGCCGGGGGCCGCAGAAGGCTGCTCAGAGCCTGGTGCTGCACCAGATGCCTCCCAGCACCCAGCCTTGCTAGTGCAAACCTGGGCTACCTGCGCGTTGGGCTGCTGGCCACGGTACTGTGCTATTCCTGTGTGCCAAACTGGTCTCACTGTTTCACCCTGTGTGTATATGGGGGTCCTGCCACTGTGGGGCCTCCAGCTGCTCTCCTGCAACCGCAAATAATAAATAATAGCATCCACACAATACATTAGAAACCTCAAAACTTTGGTAAAGTAGAAGTGAATGTTTTTGGGGAGGTACGTGCCTAGCTTGAGTCATCCTGGGGAAAAAAATTAGGTGTGGGCTTTTATCTTTGAATACTCAGTTTGGAGTGAATGTCAAAACACCGCTGTATAGCTTCGAGGGTTCCTTCTGTCTATGTTACATTTGCAGTGTGCTACAAGGCTCTTTTTTTTTCTCTCTCTCTCTCTTTTTTTTTTTCTTTCTCTTTTTTTTTTTTTTTTTTTTTTTTTTTCTTTTTTTCTACAAGCTCTCTGTGCTGCTGGGTTGGGCAGAGAGCACAAGGCAACCCTTGCTGCTCGTCGTGTGTGCAGGGAGCACGGCCGAAGTGTGCCCGGGGCATGGTCCTGGGGCAGCCGGGGCGGGCTGGCACCATCACAGCACGCAGTTGTGGTTGCTCCTGCTGTACGTGCCTCCTCCCTGCCTGACTTGCAGCCAGCGGTGCAAAGCCATTGAGTGTCCCCAACTGTACATTATTTTCTGCCCAAGTTGCATAATTCCCAGTGTGTGGTCTGCTTGGAAAGTCTGAGAAAATCTAATCTGGAAAGTATTGGGGATAGGGGTGGTAGGGGAAGGAAGAGGGAAAGAAGGTAATTAAGGAGTCGAGCATAATGTTTTTCCATTCTCAGACAACAAACATACTTTTCAGGCTCTTAGTTTAGACCGAGACAGATGAAGCAAGATGGAAAAAAGTTAATTACTTGCGAGTGGGCACAATATCGCCTCTGACTGCCCAGACTCTGAGAATCAAAAGGTTGGTAAGCTGCCTGTGCGTAAATCCCTTAGAAACTGAAAAGGTGTGACAAACAAATGGCAAGAAGTACCCAGAGCTAACTTGAAACATCAAAATAAAAGAAAATAGTGAATTGGGTTGTGCTTCATGACCTTTCTTAAGTTATATGAAGAACAGACACAAACTGTGGTATCTGCTTGGATTATTTACAAGTTTGTATACACAGGTTATTCAATGAAAAGCAATTCCATGACAATGAGGTCACTTAAATATCACTCTGAAGTGAAGGGGTTGCTTCTAAATTGCCTTTGCTTTTCACTTATCTTGGTTAGTGAATATAAATGCTGCAATGCTTGCTGTAGGAAAGTGCCCAAATTTGTGTTTGTACGAAGTATTTTTGTCCAGAGAGGTTTCATGGCTGCAATCCATCATGTTGTGTCATGTCAAATTGCATCCCTCCTCTAATACACCTGACACTTGAAATGATTGTTTTCTCTGGTTGAATAATTAGTCTTACTTTCCAGATACCTTCCTATCTGTGACATCCCAGCTTAGGCAATAGCATGTCTCAGGTTTGTGGCTGTCTTTCCTTATTTAAAGCTGCTAGTTTTTGTTACTCTGCTGAATTCCTTCCCTCTACATTTTTACAGCTGAGATGAATTTTGTCTGTCCAGGAACAGGGGAATTTCATCTTTTGCAATTGTTACCATTGCTGAAATTTGACTGGAGCTTAAGGGCTCTCTTCCATATGGGCAGAAAACTTCCAGTGGAAACTAAAGGTGTGCAAGTGCAAAGAAAAGACTTACTTCTGTAAGCACTAAATTATCTCAAGAAGAAAATTTTTAGTGTATCCAGTTACAAAATTGTTCAATTTCAAACTCAGATGTGAGTCCAGGTTCAAGTAAGTGCATCTTCCCACCATTTTAGTTCTAACTTTGGGTGGACTGGTGCTTTGCCTGAATCCCACAGCACGTTAGCGACACTCGTAAAAATGTGACACTTTTTTACACACTCACTTGTAACATCAGGAAGAGATTTGCACAAAGAATGTGGCCAGAAAACTGAACAGCTTGCTAATTTGTTTAGGGTAATTCATCAGCAAATATCTTTCCTTTGCAACTGGCCTTTGCACTTTATATATAGAACAAAACAAGACTGAAATTCGTCATGTCCATGGGACTAGAGGTGGGGTCTGAACCTTGCCTTTAGCGCTTCAGTGCTTGTACAGAGGGCTCAGAGCTGCCCTCAAGGAGAAGCCAACAATTCTTCAAGCAGAATAAATGCTTCAGGATAGGATGCAGAAGTGTGGCTGGCTGAATAGTGCGGAGGCGCTCCTCCAAAGTGTAAGGACCCCTTAGGGATCATTACAAGCTGTTCGACTAAAAGTTGTTTGAACCCGTGATAAATTACATGTTAGTTACTTGGCTCAGAGTTGATGTTGCAAGACCTAACAGTGTCTTGGGGTGCATTTTCTGTATCTAGCAAGAGCATGATGTGGTCCGGTCTGACCCATATATCCTTTTTCTAACATCCATGAAGTGACCTGCTTATCTTCCAAAATTCAAAGGCTCAGATTTAAATGGGAGAAAAAGCATCAGGCCAGAATGCTAGTTCCTATTGGAAACCAAATCCAAAGAGACCTTAAGGACTTTCAAGGGTTTACAAAAGGGAGCCATACTACATTGCAATAGGCAGATGTTTTCCATATGTTGTTCAAGTGAAACTTAAATATATTGAGGCAGGCATGTACAGCAATGTGAAGTTATATATTTTGGTATGAGCCTGGGCTTCAAATTGAATTATGCACAGACATCTTAAGAAAATGTGTGAGAGAGGGTTTTGCATATCTTTGTCTGCAGTTGACTCTCTCTGGCTCCTTTCTATTCCTGGAAATGGCACCCTTAACTATTTATGTTCAAATTTACTGTCATGCATATTTAGTTCTCTTAATAACCAGCTATTCTTTCCATATGCTGCTTATTTAATTTGAAAGTCTGAATCTCGACAAAGGAGAAATATAACTTTTATGTGCTTTCTAGCTGCCTTCTTTCTTTTTTCTTTTTTTATTTTATTTTTTTGCTAATTTAAATCACACTTAGTTTGGTCTAGGACTCAACAGAGAATCATTCAAATCTGAAAGATCATTAAGCAGCCTTCTCAGGATATTGTACTTGAGAATGAAAATTATCATTAATAGGATTTTCTTCTTTTTACATCTACATTACAGGTATAACAGTGATTCATTCTATTTAAGTTATTTATTTATCTTCTTGGCCCAGTATATATTTTTCTACAGTGTGTTTTATACCTTCCCTGGTTTTGTACTAATGATTCTTAAAAACTGGTGTCTCCAGGTGTGCCCTGATTTTCTAGGGCTCTCTCCAGCTGTAGGCTATGGCCATACAGTTAACTCACTGGCCTCTCATTTGCTCTGTTCTCAGGGAACTCGATGCTACTGCGTGTCCTGCCTGCTCTGTACGAGAAGCAACCGCAGCCGATAAACCTCCATCTGAGGGAGCTGGTGGCACTGATGGCTCAGCTGGATCAAGCTGAACAACACCACCTCCTCAGGCTCCTCCAGATCGTGGCTAGGAAAAAAGAATTTGGGGTAAAACTGTGTTTGTAATATCTTGCTGCTAAATACTGCACCTCTTTTTGGAAGAGTTTATTTGTTTCAGATGATTTGGCAAGGTCTGTCTGCTCGCTGCTCTCTGAACAGTGAGGAGTCCCATAACATGCATGACAGTGTTTTCCTACACTAATTCCCCGTGAATTCTTTAATTTCATTCCAAATTCTCCATCTAATCATAAAGAGAACATAACAATGACTCTGCTGGACCAAAAAGTTTGTGTTAACCCAGAACTCTTTTCAACTTTTTTGGCTCTCCCTCTGTCAGCTGAGTATGAATTCCCATGACTATGTTTCTGTTAGAATACATGAACTGTATTAAATTACATATCAAGGAAAATTAAAATGAGTTAAGAATTGATTAGAAGTGAGCTGGAGATTAATTATCTAAGGCAAAATATACCATGCTTTGGAAATTGCATGTCACTGACAGCACCCCGTATGTTAGAACAAGGCACAAAACTACCTGCTTTGTGAATTTATGAAAGTTAGTATCTTTCCCAGGTAGCCAAGGAAACTTTATTGTAAGACACTGTCCCAGATGAAATAGAGCTCCTTTCAGAAGCAAGGGACTTCTCAGCTGGAGGGGGCTGGGGTGAGCCGCTGGCTATTGCAGGGCTCCACACTGGGGCCGACACATCGGAAGTTGATTTGTGTTCTCATTATTACGATTATTATCATTTATTGCTACTAACAATATATTCAGCCACCCCCCTGCAGTATTTTGCCACAGCTATAGGTATCAACTTGCTAAAACTGATAATCCTCAAAAAAATGACAGAAGAACGGGTTACTTTATGCCCCGTTTCTGTGCTGAAATGTCTTTTGCACAGATGCAACAGTTTCTTTGAATCAGAGGTGTATTACTGTACATGTGTGTTTACGTGAAAAATAATCCTTCGGTAGATAATTGTATACACTGCATCCTGTTTGTAAGGTGATTTTAAGGACTATACCCTCAGCCTCTTGAAAATTGTGTTGTTACAAGAAATGATGACTTGCCTATAGCATTTTTTTGCGCAATGAAGATCTTGCCTCTTATTTTTTCCTCTGTTCCAGCTATTAACCTTGTCACGTTATTTAGTTTCTGGTAGAAACCAGAAATTTCTGCTAGTACTTTAATTTACTGTAGCACTGGGGAAGGCTAAGGCCTATGTTGTTTTAATCAATAAAGTATAGGACTGGCCCAGAGCAAGGAAATATTTGGGGAGGGGGTGTGTGTCTTTTTTAACGATTGGGCATTTCCTTACTTATATATGCATAACTGCAATATTTCAAGGCTGCAGCTTACCCTTATTCCATATGTTGAGCTGAACTTTGACTGACCTCAGCAATAGCTCTGTGCAAAGGTCAGCTAGGGTGGAAAACTATTTTACTAAATCAAAGTCTAGTGTTTTATTTTTATTGCTCCAATGCACAGTACCTCTTTTGGTTATATGTGTTCATAATTAAAAATGTATTCACAATTTGTTTCTGTCTGATTTTTTAATAGGTGCTGAAAGAGTGTATGCCATTTCTATTTGGACACTTGAGAGACCCTAACCATAGTGACGTTATTCTAAACATACTTATAGAAATATCCACCTATGAACCAACAGCCTTAGCCACTTTTCTTCCGATGCTGAAGGAAATTGGTGAGAGTTTGCCAAGTTTGATTGGGCAAACAGCAAAGATCTTTGGAGCTGTTGGACATGTTGATGAGGTAAGTTTAAAAACAAAAGAAGTTGGTTGGTTTTGGGGTTGGGTTGTTTGGGGTTGTTTTTTTTTCTAAATCTTCTATAAAGTAATACACCTAAGTATTCCTTTCTTCACCAGTGACCAGACTGCCCTACCAGAACATATTCCTGGTCATAAGACCACGATAGGTCTCGACTGTAATACCAGTATGGCTAGGAGAGCAAGTACCACAAAAATCAGCTGTGGTATTTTAGTGACTGAGATTGCTTTTCGATCTTCTAACCAAGGAGCACTCACGTACTAAAGGGTCTCTGCAGAAATGGGGTTCGGGTTAGTGGGAAAGAAAGAAACTTTGTAGAAGAGCTTAATGAGCATGAAAAAGATGAATACTTAAGTTCTTGTAACTGTAAAGATAAATGCCTAAATTATTATTTACTATTATTATTATTAAACTATGTATCTCTTTCTGTGCATGTATATGTTCTAAAGCAGATAACTGTCATTGTTCCAGGGGCTTAGCTAAGCTACGTTGCAGTGTACCTGTATGAAATGAAAGGCAGGGAAAAGGAGAAAAAAGAAGTATTTTGCACACCCTTTGTATGATATCATATTTTAGATGCATATAGCCTTCAGGAATGTTGTAATCATGCAGTGAAATATGAACTTCCTTGTATAGTGTAATCCAGATATTTTGGCTTTGTAGCCGTAGTTAATTGGATACTTCTGACGAATGTCTTTATAATGAAAATGCTCAGTGGTGATGCTGGGCTCAAGCCTCATCACAGGAACATCTTCACAGTTAACTTGGTTTGGGATCTGATCCAATGGGAACATTATGCCTAAAAAGGACTTACACTGACAAGCTCCTAAAACATTATGGGAGCTTCATGGCAGCATAATTAATCTGCACTGAAGTTTTTGCTTTAGTCATAAGTGTGCAGTCTGGATGCTGGAACGATGTTCACCTAATCCAGGTGCCATGAACAGACTCAAAAGACAATGTGTACAGAAACCATCGGGTAGTTCTCAGGTCCCAGAGCCCTCTGACCTCCCCAAAATACCAGCTCCAACGGGCAGCCCAAAGATCCCTGCATCCCAAGCAGCGACGGATGCTGATCATAAAGATCCGATGTTAGCCGTGTCTAGCTGGGACTGGGAAATGCCTTAGACCCTGACAAGACCTATCTTACCCCGCTGCTATCCCCAGCTCCTAAAAATACAGCCTGGAGGAGGTTACCACCATGAGCTTGTAAACTACGTGATTGCTCACGACCTTGGGTGTCCTGAGGACACCAAACTGGTTAGACTTACTTATGACACATCATGATTTTTAATGAGATTTTATTTTCATTCCCAGGTATGAGCTTATGTGTCTTTTACCACTGTTCACAGACATTTTCCTTCCACTTCAAATCACAGTTCTGTAAAGGCAAAAATAATGTTCTGCTGAACTCAGAGAGTTTCTGGTAAATAATTCAAATTTTTATGGCTGTGGCAAAACTCGATTATATAGCAGAAAATGAATGGTATGTAATAAATCTAAGCATTTGCTGAAGTGTGGCACTGATGCCTGCCATACAGTAACCTGGATAATTTATTTCAGCAAAGAGCTGAATCCCACAGTTTCTGTGTCCTTTCAGTGATCCTTGCGGCAAAATTTGCACTAAGTCTACTGGAGTTTGTCTGTATAAAGGCTAGAGATTTCACTGCAGCTTTTGCCTTGCTGAATCAGGCCTTTGAGTTGTCCTTCCTTTGGCTCGCCTGAAGCCGGTTTGGAGGGAGGAGGGGAGAAAAGTGACATCGTTTTGCTGTGCGGGGGAAAAATCCTCCACATACTCATCTTCTGTCTTTAAGATGACAGTTCTATTTACTAGTTTAGATACAGATAACAATGTGCTCTCATCAACGAATCTCCAGAGAGACTTTTTCTCTTGCGAAAATAGTTTCTTTTGGCCCCTAACCAAAGTTAGTCCCTTAAATCTCGGGAGTGGGGGGGTTTAGGCAACTTGAAGCGTATTGCCTACCCCGGTGTAGGCAAATCCAGCAAACCCATCGTAGGGCATCAGGGTGCGTTATGCCCTGTTAGGTGTTGCCAAAGGTAAAACAAGACACATGAGAAACGTAGGGAAGTGAAAGGGGAAATTTTAAAAGGTGAGACAGTGGTACTAATTTAAATTGATATTGTGGAGTGGGGGAGCCTGGCGTGAGGCAGGGAGAAGCCGCGTGGGGCAGGAGCAGAGGGTTGGGGAACAGCCCCTCAGCACTCCTGTTCGCTGGCATGGAAGGATGTCATGCAAGTCATACTTCACTTGTTGCAACAAGGCCAGTCCTTTCTCCTTTGGCCCTCAGTTATGAGTGTGTATTGGCTGGGCGATGGGTGTCTGATCGCGGTGGGTACAGCACAGGAAGACACTGCGCTTGCTGTTTCTTCTGATCTTGAGCTTTATATTCATTTAAAATACAATTTATCTTGTAAGAATCAAAACCAGATTTGGTTTGGCTTTGTAAATCTTATTTCTGGGGGGGGGGATGAAGCCAAAATCACATTGAAGACTGTGAGCCAAACGAAGTTTGTTGTTCTCTCCTTGTTTACTTACATCACCCCAGCAAAATTTACCTTTATAAGAACTGCAGCTGATCACATTTAGTTCTGCGTTTAGTACTTAGGAGTCAACATCTCCTAGAAGCCTTACAGTTTATAACTAGCTAATCCTCAAATGAGCACAGCTGGGATCAGAATTTAAGGATTTAATTTGGATTCTGTATTTTAGAGTGTTGAACCAGCTCTTCCCATGAGAGTGTCTCTGAGGCCCCTTTTCTGCTGTGTTCTGCTACTTAAAAGGGACTGAATTTATTTTGCCTTTTGTTGTTGTTATTCTTTTATACCAATACCAAGAAAAAACAAGGAACCAACTGCACATGTTGTATTTCATGTATTATTGGAAATTATAGACTACAGTAAAGTTTACAAAGAAATGGTTTGCAGAACATTTTCTCCTTATGTTTTTTAATCTGTTGGTTTGCACGGATACACGTAGCTACCAAGTGTTACACACGCAGCCTGGGCAAGCCTGCATTGCATAATCAATCTCCAATCTCCCTTGTAAGTGCCGAGTAACTGGCATTATGTCCCGTGTCATATGTCTTACTTTTCTAAGCTGCAAGCTGCTGACTTAGCAGCAGACTGCATTCCAGCCTGCTCTGCCACCATGAGTGCTGTGTGTTTGCAGAGATGGCACGCTTTTCATTTGTTTGTAGTGGGCTCTGGTTTAGTGGCATCCGGGAGACCTTTCACTAGGTACTCAAAAACATTGATAAAAGCAACACGCAAAGGGTGGCAGGGGTGAACTTTCCAATGTGAGGCGAATGGCTCCTCTCTTGTTTTCTAAAAAACATTTGAATTATGGAAGATCTGCCCTGGTTGAAATGTGTAAGTAGTTACCAGTGCTCCAGTGGCTTGATTTTGTTTCTGCAATCACCTTTGAGCCCTATCGGTCCATGAGGCTCCTGATGTCAGTGCCAGGCTTGCACAGCACTGTCACCTGGACACAGGTGACACTGCCTTTCCTCAGTCAGGAGCAGTCCGTCTGTGTCATGGGTGTTCTCAAAGGCCTTGGATGTGCTTCTGGCAGCGCCACGCTGCCAGTTCAGTTATTTCTTCTGGTATAAATGGTACAGAAAGAGCCTTAAAGTGTGCTTGGGTAATGGCTGGGTGTTGTATGCTGGAGCCAAGGCGAGTCACCCTTTTGGGTGCAAAACTTATGCTACAGTTGCTGGGGGGGCTTAAAGTTTCCTGTTTTCTCCTTGTGGAATACTTTTAGTTTCGTGGGTCTTCTGTGATGTGGGATGCGGTCTGCTGCCCCACATCACCTGGGCGTTTTCACATAGCAAGTTGCCTCTTCCTTCACAGACGTTATAACTGATGGTCTTTCTTTCACCTTCTACTTGTGTAGAATTTTGCCTCTTTACCCTAAGGATCTTTTATTTTATTTCAGGGAACTTGAGTGCTTTGTGGCCCACAGTTTTGTGGGGGTATGAGGAGCTACTTTGGTGGGACATTCATTGGTCTACAATTGCCTGGGGTTGCATCAGACCAGATGTGGTGACCGAAAGGTCCTTGTGGCTCTTGTGTGTTTAGTAACACAGTGGATCTCTCATAGTCCTCCTTTTCCCTTGTAAAGGTTTTGTTTGCTTTACTCCGGCAGTTCCTTGTGCAGATTTTACCCCCACCCTACTGTGAGTCAAGAGACTGGTCGTGTCTCTGGATGCTCCCATGCAGATCAGGCTTCTTGAAAGGAAAAAAAATGCCATGGATTTCTCTGATGTATAGGGCATCACTCACTGCAATGCAGACAATCAGCCTGCGATAAAATCCACAGAAACACATCTGGCAACATAAAAGCTGGACAGATCTTAAAGGCTCAGTATATAACAATGAGTGCACCCACAAGAAAGAATTAAAATAATACTCTGATCTATAAGCGTAACTGCTAAGTTACAAGCATCACTGTAGCCAGTTTATTTAGATCAAGTCCAAGTAGAAACATGCAGGCAGCAAAATGGTCCCTGCAGACACATGCACTGCTGATGGTCTCGTCTCGCAGCCCACCGTGGCAATGCCTTCCTGAAAACTTCTGTTGTCACTTCTCCCCCTCTTCCTTTTCCTGTAACGGAGCTGTGTTACAGATGGGCTGCTAGTTCTTACTTATAGATGAGAATCAGCATCAGCATCCCCTTCCCAGCCAAGCAAAACAAGTGGGAAATGAAACTACAATGGTAGCATTGGAATTTTAGTGATTGGTATTTTATTTCACTGGGAGGTTTACTTGAGGAAAAGAGGTGGCAAGGATTGAGGCTTGGCCCTTTTTATGATATAGATTGCAGATATGAGCAGAAAATCCTTTTTGCTGGCTTCTAGAAGCAACCTCTTGTGCTTTCACTGAACTGCTCTCTCCTTGGCAGTTCAGACAGACCCCTGGAGAGATGAGAGGTTTGGCTGAAAAGAGATCCCTTTATTTGAAGGTTGCCCCCCCTTGTTTATACATACTGCTTCTGTTGATGTCAGTGACAGTCTCATGGGTGAAGTTGAAATCAGAACTTGTCCCTTAACGATAAATTTGTGCAAAGCTAAACACCATCTTGGGGCATAGGTCAATCAAAGATTTTAATGATCTTTTTTCCTCAATAACTGTATGTTTTGAACCAACTGGAATTCAGAGCTGCTTCTGAAAGCCTCGTGATCTCTTTTTGTAGTCTCCTGAGCCTGATTTTAAGGTAAAGCCAAATACCATGCCACACCTCATTGCTTGTGTTTTAGATCTTCACCTACTGGCAGATGTAATGCCATAAAATGCAAGGGATGCTTATGAAAAAATACATGAATACATAAAATAAGCATTGTTAAAATAACAATGGGTTATGTACAACCAAATAGGCTTTCTGAAAATTTTTGGATAAAAATTGTGGCAGGGATAATGACTGCTTTCATGTTGAGCTATTTTGCTGTAATTTTGTTTTGTATAACAGTTACATATTATATTACTCAGTAGAGTTTATTGTTCTTTTACCTCACTCCAGGCGAGTAGCAGCATTTCAGCATGGCTGGAGACACTCCAGCTGGATCAAAGTGACATGAAAATGGTCAAAATTTCTCTTCCAGTTACGTCTGCTGCACAGTTTGTTTAGGAAACAAAAATGTGTTTTAAATGTTAATTGAGCCTGTGTTTATCTCTTGGAGGGAGGATCGTCTTCCAAATAAACTAGTGAATATGTACCAAAAAGTGAACCTCATTCAAGCTATTGAGAAAAAAAACCTCATTCCATCACACTAACCAGCCCATCTGAGGATGTAGCTGTAGTTTTTCCCCATATGGCTGAAGGGAAGCAATTTGTCTGATACGCTTTTCTCATTTATCTCTGTCATGGCACAGTGTAGCAGATCCTCTTTTGTTTGAAATAAGTTGACTTTTTCTTCAAAAATGTCTTGCTTGTGATGCTCGGGCTGTGTCCTGCCAAAGTCTCCCATGTATTTTCATGGCCCAGGTGTATTTGGAATCAAACTTTCAGCAATTTTTTTCTCCCCTGTTACGAGGTCTCAGAAGAGAAGAGGTAATAATGCTGTTGTCCTGCAGTGTTTGGAGTATGTGCATGGCTCACGACTTCCCCTCCTTTTCTGCTAACCCTTGGGAAGAAGAGAATTTTTTATTTTTGCCTTTGCTTGCATTTCAGCACAGGGTCTAAAAGCAAACTATCTCCCGATTTCTGTAACAATCTGCTAAGTACCAAGTGGGTTTCACTGAGTGGAGCCATCCCCGGTTACCCCAGTGGAGACTCTGATAGGAGCTCCTGAGTTAACTGCTGCTTTCTCTGCTGCTTTTCCCACTTAGATATTTTTAGGACCGTGGAACCTAATACACTTAGGACAATTATAACAAAACAGAGGAACCCTAATGCGTTTCTTCACCTTTGGGGTTTCTGTTTTAGTATGTGAATTTGTACACGTACATACAGAAATAGCTGGAACTGGAACTGTGTGCCCTTGCCAAGCAGAAACGATAAAGTATCTTTGCTAGAAAATATTTGCATGTTTAATATTATGATCTGAAACAGCCCCTTTAATCCTAATTTGTGGGGGATGTGATCTCGCTGATCTATTGGCAAGATCACATCCCTCTGAAAAATTGGCTAGCAAAACTTTGGCTACAGAGGGCGTATCAGACTTCAGTGCATTGGCAGTGATTGATACAGCTGCCAGACAGTGCCTTATCACGGGTGATGAGATCTTAAAACGAAATCTCATTTTAAACTTCTCTTTGTTGCAGTGTTAGTCATGGGTCTAATCTGGGTGTTGCTCCTAAATGAATTGCTATGAAAGGAGAGAACCCCTGTGATTTACGAGGTGCTTTAATCTCTTGCCATTAGCGAGAAGAGATGCTGATAGTCCCCCCGCTCCTGCCTGCTGCACCTCGCTCCTCTGCCGATGCTGAGCCAGAAGAGTCCCACTCAGTCCGGCTAGCATCGGTGACGACAGGCTCTTAGGTGACACTCCTAAAAATAGCAAATCAGCAACACCCAACCGGTCCAGAAAGGAAGTTGTGATTGGGAAACGTTTTACGGTCTGGGAAAATAGATCTTCACTCTGGCAAAGATTTTGTAACAGCTAATGGTATACACAATTCACTGCAATTACCTGGTGACCCTTCATTATTTGCAGTTATGGAGTGGAGAGTAACATGGACAAAACAAAAATCTGGACATTAGCCCATTATTACAATGAGGCTGCAACGAAGACACAGAACCGCAGTCGATCATGGGTCGTGCAGTGCCACAAACCAGTGCAGACCTGAGCTGCAGAGTCTGTTGAGCTGAGGTCTGCCAGCAGGTTATAACATGTTTGTGTCCGTGCTAATGCCTCTGCGAGCTCAATGTGCAACAGGTCGGGTATGGACACGAGGAAAAAGACCCCGGAGGAGAAGACCCTGTGAACTAGAGCAGCGTGCGTGAGCACTTGGCCCCTTACAAGAGGGTTTGCCTGCTACGAACAGCACAGAAGAAAGCAAAAAAAGGGCACAGAAACTGGGTATAGGGAGGTGAAGTAGCATGGCCAGGCTCATAACGCTCATCAGAGGTGAAAGGGGAGCTAGGTCTGCTGCTGATGCTCTGATCACTGAGCCAGGCTAATCTACCACCCTAGAGCAATGCAGGACCCTTCAAAGAGGCTTTAGGGACTCTGACTTGAGGTTTGAGGAGGACACAAGATGTACTGAAGTTAGGCCAGGTTAGGTAATACCAGGAGGAAGAAATGTAACATCAATAGTACACAAAAATCAACTCTGTGTTTGATGCAGCTGTCTTGTTGTTAGTTATCGTGGAGTAGCCACTACTCCCCAGTGACAATGTTTTAATCAGCAGGATGCACGCAAATCTCCCTTGCACAAGCAAGCAATGAATTAATTTGTTTTAAATTGTTCTTGCCTCCTTGTGTTGTGTAGGAGCAAGCCAGAATATGCCTGATGTATTTGGTGAACCAGCTGGCCAACATGGAGCACTCATTTCACCATATTCTTTTGCTGGAAATTAAGAGTCTCACTGACACCTTCTCGAGCATCTTGGGCACCCAGAGCAGAGATATCTACCGCATGAGCAACAGTTTCACTGCCATAGCCAAACTCCTCGTCCGACAGCTAGAGAATGACAACACGTCAGGAGCCAGGTAAAGCTATTTTTTGTGTGACAAAGCCACAGGTCTTTCCGTGGCCGTGTCAGGCCGTATAAACTTATATTAAATATATTAAAGTTAGGATGAATGAACAATCAGCTGAATGTAAGATGTACTGCAGTTCCTGTAAGTTGGTACATTGCCATTTTCATATTGATCTTGATATCCCTCGTGTACCGTTCCAGTATATACTCGCTCAGCCATTGGATTTTGTTATTTATAGGGTCAGGTAAGCATACAAAATAGTTTACAGACACCTGATGGGCAACATCCCTACTTGTAGAAGTAACTTGAGGCATGCATTTCAAATGCAAGCATAAGGATGATTGACACTAAAGCAGAAATCTGTAATTAAAGAGTGGCCCTAAGAGCTGTAGGTGCGCTGCAGACACCAGCTTCATGCTACCAGGCAGATTGACCTCTGAACATCATACAACAAAACTTGCATCATTCGGCACTGAAGAATAAAGCACCTGTTCCAGTTTTAGCCCTTAAAGAATAGAAAGCAGTGTCTTAGATAAATAGACTAAGGCAATCTAAAAAGCTTCAGTTAAAAATAAATCAGTGAAGTCGGGCTACACAGTTATCATTGAGTTTATTCTAGAAGATAACCACTGAAGCTGATGAGAACAATGACTGGCGTAGCTCTGATAAAGGTTTGCTAAAAAAAGTCTGAAAAAAATTTCTCAAGCCTGTACAAAAAGATGTTCTGCTAACTCAGCTTCTTTTAAATGTGTATCCTACGGTTAAAGCGTTGGGAGCATTGCTGCATTAGTCACTGTAAGAATATAAGTGTTATTTAAATATATGGTGGTAGTCACTTTTAATTAGGGAGAGACTTATAATTAGTATTGTGTATACTGAAATAGGTCAAGAGGGCACAAAGGAATAGTAATTCTGTGAAAAAATTTAACACAGATGTCAGAAAACTCATAACCATGAAGGATAGCCTTAGAGACAGACTTGTAGAGTTGGAGCCAAAACATTGAGGTCATTCGAGAAACAATTAATTGGTATCCTGGAGAGAGTTAAAAATGAAAAAGGAGAGGAACCCTGATATAGTCCCTTATTTTACAACAAGGCTGTAAGAAACATCTGAACTTCACCTGGTGACAGAAACCTCAGCTGAAATCGAGCCCTCAGCACTCGTTTTATGAAAAAAGTTTCATTGAAGATAGTGAAAAAGCCTAAGTGGAGATAGCAAAGTGAGCATGAAATGACATACATGTTTTCCAAACTAGTCAAGTTCAACTGTGAAGAAGAGTATGCCAGATGTCACTTAGTGAAGGGGACCAGAAGGATATCATGTATTCTGGGAACTGTGGTGAAGCAGAACAGGAATAGAGGCTTCAGTAACAAAGCATAATAATTATTCACACAGCCCATCGTGGTCCCTTGATTTATGGTAGAAAAATTACTTTATTTGATAATGCTGTGATATTCGTATTTTTTATTCTTTTCTGTGCTTAACATTTATCTCTAGAGCTGATAAAAAACAGTAAAAAACGGAACAAGGTTTTCATTAAAATGTTCTTGCTGTGGTTCCCCATTTCTCTCTAAAATTCCCCTTTGTTAAGGACTTGCTTTGCTGAGGAGTAGAAGCTTCATCTGTGTGAGTGTGCTTACAGATGCAAAATACTGTTTGGGTGGAGAGTCTGGGGGAGGAGAAGGGAAGAAATGATAATATTTTTCAGTGGATTTTTCAGAAAGCATCCTTATTTTCCTTCAGGAAAAAAACCTCTACTAATTATACCGAGCATGAAGGGAAAAGGCTTTGGTTGTTTGCTTGTTTAAGTTGCGTTTGCTTCTGAGTGACAGGTTTGCAGCCATGGATATGAGCAAATGAAAATGTAACTGCTGTCTTTGGAACATGAAAGCTACTGTGGGGTCAGAGGGCCAGACTTTGAAGGATAATATGTAGGGGCAGATGATGGAAAACGAACCCACCTTATCCCAGGGCCGCAGTGGAGTGTCTCAGAGTTTATTCTGGTTTAAGGAAGGGCAGAGTTTGGCCTTATATCTGCAGTGGAAGAAACTTAAAATAGACATTCCTCCACACTATTTGTTTTGTTGTTATCAGTTTTTAACATTTCTGTGGATAAATTGCTGCTTTTCTGAGACAGGACAGTCCCTGTGATGCAGCTGTGCTCACCACAAGGCAGGCGTGAGTATAGCCAGAAGTGATGGGAAGGAAAACCTGTTCCTCATGCTCCTGCATAAAGAATGGTATCCCGGGATGTGTCTGCTGCAGCGGGGTCTGCCCTGCACACAGCTGTCTTGAGCCAGTGGCAGGGCCTGGACCCTTTCAAACTAACCTTTCTGAAATTTTTTCTTATTCTCTAACTGCTGCTTGAATTTATTTTTTTATTTATTTTTATTTTATCCCCAACCCCCTCCACCTCAGTCCTCTGCGACCCTGGTTGCTTGCAGCTGCCACCATCTTGCGATCTCAACGTGGCTATGAGGGATCACAGTGAAGCAATTACGCTTTTTAGGTATTTGGGTTTATATTTCAAGCCTGTATCAAGCAAAGTATCAGCTAAATAGGACGAGAACAAGTATGGCGCAGCAATTAAGGCTAAAATGAGAGTTCTTCACCGATTTAAGCGGGGTTTATTCTGACTCGTACTAGCATAAGTGGGACCAGTTCAGACATTGATGTGAAAATACCCTCCTAGCCCCAGAGTTGCTGCAGTTACTGAACAGCAGTGTTTTTTAAAGAGAAGCAATCCAGAGTATTTATGCTGTGAAAGGAATACAGGATTTTAAAATGTGTGGCTGGATTATAACCATTCCTTCCAGAATCATGTGTTTACATAAGAAGAAACTGATTTCTTTAGAGCAATGGCTGGCTTGAAGTTGTTTGACACAGGATATTTTACATGCAGTTAGTGGAGAGTATAATTAAAACCATGTGATGTTCTGTTGCCCCTTACTGTCACAAAATTGCAAGTTATTCAGTCTCAGGAGGTGCTTTTTAAGAACACATACAGAGTTTTAATGGACTGATCCAACCTAGAAGTATAGCGTGGTCAATCAAAAGAAGGCAAGACAGGAAAGAAAGAAAGAAAAGTTAATGACCCTTCCAAGCCCTCGTCCTGGGTAGGAACTGAGCATGACAGACTATACCAGTGCTACTCATTTTAGTGTAGTGGCTGGATGAAATTATCTTTTCTCCTTCCAGCAGAGGATAGGTCTAGCACATGGCATCATTAGGCATTCCTTTACCATTCATTTGCCTTTCATTTTCTACAGAATTTGTCCTTCTTTAAATCAACATTTGTAGCGGTGAATAGAGTTGTAAGAGTGTCTAAGACTTTCCTATGCTGGTAAGGGACTATGGTGTGATTTAATTCAGTGCAGGCACTGAGAAGCCTGTCTGCACGAAGCATCTGCTCCCCTTGCCGCGCTGTGTCCCGCCTGGCCGCCGGGAGCAGTTCTGGCCTCCACCATTAGTACCTGTGAGGGCAGAGGCTGTGAGCAGCACTGCATGGGACGTGCCGGAGGGTGCAGCCTCCAGCTCCTCGTGACACCTCAGCCTTGAACGGTACCTGGCTGATGATGTTTCCGTGATCGTTCCTAGCAATATTTGGAAGCTCCTGATGGGCTTCCCAACCGTGAGCCAGAGGTTTTGAGATTGCCGTCCCTATCCACCACTTGCCTTCTTCAAACCTGCACGTCGTATTTGAGGAGGTGATTATGTCTGTACGTTGTCAAACCACAAGGACCTGCACTCAATTCATTTGTGTTGCCTCCATCTGCCCAGAGCTGAAGCCCTGGAAGCAATCCCATCTTGAGTGTATTTTTAGCATTTCTATTTGTGTATACTCTTTTTCCCATTTTAAGCACCTGACTGGTGATGTTGATAATGGTGCTGGTGGCCTGGAGAAATGCTTTTCAGATTACTGTATAACTCTTGACTTGCTGACCTGTATATTTAGGTCTCTTTCTACAGAGAATTTGGAAGCAGTGAAACGATGAGTAGCATAGCCCTATCTTTGCAAGCCAGGTCCTTATAATTTCTTGATAGGTTCATGCGTCCTTTTCCTCTTGAAAACAGCCTGAGCTTTAGGGTAAGCTGATCCTGCTCCAGCAACCTCAGCAATGTACTGAATGTCTCTTGCCAAGATTTCAAACAATAGTTTATTTGACTGTTGCTGGAAGGGGAGGCCAGCAGGAAGGCCTGCCAGGCATCCCATTGGGTGTGGGGTGGAGGCATCATTGAATGTTTCGCTTGGGGTATGTGCTTTTGGCTTCCTGGGAATTGATGCGAACACAAAGCGGGTACACGTGAGAGCAAGTGGTCCCACGGGGCATGCCCAGGGCTGAGCGCTTTGCCTCCCACCCACAGTGCTTGCAGTTGCTCTGAAATCCTGGGCACCAACAGGGTGAAAATCGAGGTGATGCCTTGAGGAGCACCAGGCAGTGATGAGCCCTGTGTGCACTAACTTACTGCTGCTTTACACACGGCAAACAGGATTCATCAATGTGTTTCTTTAGCAGAAACATTTTCTTGTCTATCCTTCACAAAGCCATCAGAGCTCAACGGGAGAATGCTGGACAAAAAGGTGCTGTTATGAAAGGCCATTTTTATTTCCAAACATCATCAAGGCTTGCTGGTTTGGGTCTGTCATTCATAAACCCCATCAGTCCATCAATCCCCTCTCTGTAGCCAGAGGGCTTTAAATGTATTTACGTACGTAACAGACATTTTTCTTAGTGCTTAGTTCCCACAATGGGAGCAGTGTTGAGAGTTATATTGGAGTGACAGATTTCTAATAAATTAAATCTTGTCCCACATCTCCAGGAAGATTTGTTACTAAAGGTCATGCCACGGTTCTTTATTACAGAAGAATATTTTTTTTTCAAAGTGTTCTGCAGCGTTAATATATTATGAGATCTTGCCTAAATTAAAAACAAAACAAGACAAAACTTGCCAAGTCCCCTGAGAAATATCCTGAACTGCCTTTATCAAAACAAATGAAAAAGTGCATTTTGTGATGCAGTATTCATGGTTGGTTTTTTTTTTTAACATGCTTTTTTATTTCCACAATTGGTAATTTGCAATATTTGGGAGTTTTTAATAGGCTTCCCAACTGTGAGCATGACTTGTTGAGACTCTGCTGCTTTGAAAGTGCTGTGTTAAAACTCTCATTTGTGGCTTTACATATCCATTTTTTACAGCTTTAGCTATTCAGATGTTTGCTCATCAGGAGAAAAAAAAAAAAAACAAAACACAAAGAAATGGTCAAAAGCAAAATGAGCTGGTTTTAGAACTGTGGGTAGAGTTTAAAAAGTAAACACTGTCGAATATCCCTTAATTCTCTAAGAGATTTCTGATTGTCTCCATGATTTTTTTTGGTCCGGTTACTCCATAGTTGCAGGAGTAAGATGGGAACATGTAAATCCCCAGCAGAAGGCACCTCCCTGATGAAGAGGAGAACATCCCCTGGGAAATTCAGTCCTGCTGCTGCTGCGTAAAGGCCAAGCAGCATCTTCAAGGGAGAGTACAGATACCCAAGGTTTAGGTTTCTGGCAAACGGCCCAATATTTGGAGGAGCTGAGTCTCGCTGGGAGCTGTGTAGGAACCCAGCAAGCCCTGTTTTCAGAAGCCCTGTTTTGGGGAATCCAGCACTCAGTCTGAAAACCTTAATGTAGGAAACCTGGCTTTGGGCACAGAAATGGCTGCACTTGGTGTAAGGTGTGACACTGGTGTGCCTTCCCTTGCCCTGGACCGGGGTCATGGAGCTTTCATCCTGGGACCCTTCTGCAGAGGGTTTCCGCTCTGCCCGAGGGCTTTGGCCGGTGGTGATTCCTGCCCCTGTGGCAGCACAGCTGGGCCTCCAGTGGACAACATTTTTCACTGGTCAGAGGATATTTTAATGGCTAGAAAGCAGGTTTTTACCAGCAGTATATTTGACAGCAGATTTCTTTTTGTTCTTTAAGATTAACAGCTTCCCTTCAATTTATTTTAAAGTTATCTTAGAATTCTGCATTAAAAGGTTACCTATTGGAAGACTTAACAATGAAATTAAAAATAAAGCAGCTTGTCCTGCAGTCCTACAAGTTCATTTTAACTCTTCATTTCTCTTTCTCTTTTGCTGAACTTGAGTCGCATTGCTTGGAACTTTTCCTGAGCCTGTTTCTGTCCATGTGCTGAGTTTTAAAAGATACTTTTCTTACTCAGAGTACAATAATTTGGTAGGAACTGCATGTACTTTTGTCAAACCTTTAAAACCACAGATTTCTATAAACTCTGCAATTAGCTTGACTTTTGGTTTACAAAAATAATGTAATAAGTTGCTGTTTAGCAAGCTTGAGAGAATGGTTTATGTTCAGTTGAAAGACCTTTTGCTACGGGACTATCAGGGAAAGAGTTGGGTTTCGCTTATGCAGATATAGCACATGCAGTTTCTAATCCAGTGTTGTCAGAGATGATCAATGTTTCTGATCCATCTGACGGAGACATTGATCTAGAAGATGTTTCTGAAAATGGTTAATCAACCTCTAAGAGAATCTCTGCTGAAACATAATTATTTTACCAGATACGTAATACAGGTCATGGGCAGAAATGCAGCATCAGCATCACTATGAACACAATGTACCAGGGTTAAATCTCTGCTTTCTACTTCCTTAGGATGGCAAATGATACTGGAACAGAATCTCCTGTACCACTGGATGATTTAAAATCTGTTATGAATGGAAATGAAGAAGATGACAAGCTTCAAGTTAAAATACAGGCTTTTGAAGAGAAAATAAATGTTGACAACAGTACTCCTGGCTCAGTGCGGAGATACAGTTTAGGCCAGGTTTCTAAAGAAGAAAGGAAGGATATGAGATTTAACAGGTATGGCCCTGTAAAATGTGTGAGTGGTTTTCATGAATATCAGTTTTGTAGTAAACCTTTATCCAAACATTGAGAACTTGGTCTGCTTGCGTGATACCTATGGGCATCATAAGTCTAATTTTAACCAAGTCTTGTATCCATGAATTCAAAGGCTGGATAAAATCCTTCTCAATTATTTATTTAATCTCTTCTGTGCCCTAAAACAGCACAAGGGATAGGAAAATATTTGCATACAGATATTACTAGAAAGGAAGATACAGAGACCTTCCTTGGGTAGTATTGCTAACAATACGTATCAAATGTTTGAATCAAATTTTGCCTGTGCACTGTGTGAGATGAGTGCAACTCTCCCGGGTGAGATCATGGCTCGGACAGCAACATGCACCCACGGTCTCCCTAGGCTGCCTGTGCACTGCAGCTTCACAGCAGAGGTTTTCTTTTCTTGCTCCAGTATTTGCCCTTTCAGTAACTTCACTTCTACCCTTCTTATTCTTACGGAGACTTAACTTCACCCTCAGCATAGAGGTACAGGGCAATGAGGAACTGGAGGCTGAATCTTGGTTCAGTTAAATGGCTGCTGGATGGCATTTTTATGATGTGATCAATAAAGCATATACTCCAGTCCTGGGGTTATAAGTTTCTTGCAGATAGGTTGACTAGCTCCCTCCATGTCATGCAGATGTTGTGATTTATGGGTATTATTTAGTTTCATTTGCTTATTAAAGCTGTGGCTTGAGTTTTGCTTTTGAAACGCGTATTTGCCGCAAGATACTTGCCTCTGGCTAAGTGAGCCCCACACTCATCTCTCTGAACCAGCTGCACAGAGGTAACTCAGAAGAGCACGTGTTCGGGTGATTTTTTTGTGTCTTAGCTCTATTCCAAAAGATTTTTTCCTCTCCTTAATCGCCTAACAGGTCCAAAAGCCTCGCTTTGCATGCAGTCCGCATGAAGGGGGTAAACTCAGAGAGTGGACAGGACGAGGAGAATGGGGAGATAACTGCTGGTATCTCCTTCACCGAGATCTACATTAGCCAAGAAAATGACAAATTGCCTTTTAGTGTTGATACTGAAGCAATGCAACTGGGAAATTCTTTGGTTTCACACATGGAATCAGCAAATTTGCCAGAGTCTACTAAAGAGAAGGCCCTCGAAAGAAACACAGAGGCAGTGACGAGACCTGTGGAATACCAGGACAAGCTCTACTTGCATTTGAAGGAAAACCTGGGTAAAGTGAAAGCATATGTCACAGAGATGGGGAGGAAAATTCCTGTCCCCGATCAGTGTGTTATTGAAGGTAAGAGGTCTGAGCCTTTCCGATTACGAGAATTTTAACACTACACTGAAAGTCTTCCCAGGGTTCAAGCAAATGGGTAGCAAAGGTCCTCTAGCACAGAGCTCATGGATGGGGAGGAACATTAGTTTCATAAAACAATGTCATTCACAAATTGCAGTGTTTTGACATCTTCCAGGACTGTTGTTCTTTTCCTTCAGGGGTATAGTGCAGCCCTCGCCTGCCCCAGACTCCCATGAAGGTTAACGTGAGGATTGCCTTTTGTTGTCATAAGGAATGAACCCTGAGCTCTCTGGAAAAGGGCAGGACCCGTCAGACTGAGCTGAAGAGCCATGGCTGTTGGCTAGGGCTGGCAATACCTCTGGTCACGTCTGCAGGGCAGGCAGGCAAGGGGAACATCACCCAGCTCCAAGCTGTAGGTTACAGAGCTGTGTTAACAGTCGTGGAGCGTTGAGTGCAACGGAGTGCACGTGCCGTGGGTCAGACTTGGCCACGCAGGCGTATGGGTGTACGTGCCAATACTTAAGCCTCCTTCTTGGCCTGCTGGGTTGGCCTAGAGCAGATCTGTGTCTCCTTCCTCATTATTATGATATTTTTAAATCAGCTGACATACAAGATACACCAGAAATGAAGCAGGTCAGGACCCTCAGGTCAGCACATTCCAGGTCAGCACATTCCAGTCCAGACACAAAGTTCCTTGAAGACGCAACAGAATGAGATCCCCAGTGCTTTGAGTTGGGTTGGATCCTATCTCACCACTTCCCTAGGGTTGTTTAATAATATTCGGCTTTCATCAAGGGTGGGTATTTGTTTTCAAGTATGAGAAACCTGGTTTCGTGAGACTGCGGGGGAGGTGGGCAATACACTGCAAGACGGGTCTTTGATACTCCTCTTTGAAGTAAATACTTTAGGTTGGGTTGTGAACCTCTTGCTTATACTGAGCCACAGTCACTCCCTTTAACATGAATTTGTGTGCATCTAACTGCTCGCTGGTGTTCGTGAGCTATTTACAGCCCAACCCTCCAATGGGCCATGTTGATTCCAAAGAGTAGCTGACTCAATAAATTAATTTTCAGTCACTTAAAACATTGTCTTCTAATACTATGTAATTTCAGGTCCATCATATATCAACTTTTGTTGATAAAATATTTGTTCATTTACTTTTTCAGTGGTCAAGAAGTTGAAAAGCAGTTTCCACTCATAAAAGGGATATAACTATATATGTTTTTAAAGCTTATGTTTCTGAAGAATTTCCTAAATATCTTAAATTCCAGGTTTACTATTTGAAACAGTTATTCGGTAGAATTAATGATAAAACTTTTGTTTCATAAAATTACAGTGGAAACATGAGAGTGAACAATCTGGCTTTTGAAGTGCTGAATGCTATGACCTTGCATTAATCAAATACAATATGTTGAATACTTTTAAATGTATTGCTTAGTTTCCTTCCTGAAGTACCTATTATGATATGTTCTAAGCATGTGGTTATTTCTAAATTCATTCAAACTATTGTAATTTCCTGAAAATCCTCAACTAGCATTCTTAGGGAAATTCTTTGAGCAGGGACACATGTGCTGAACAGGAGATTTATGTGACTCATTCTAAATATGTTGAAGAAATGCAGTCTGGCTCATTACGCAGGGGACAGCTTTGCTAATATTTCAGATATTACGTAAACCACTCTATCAAAAACATTGTAGTTATTGGGCTTTGTGATTCCCGCACACTATAAAGGCCCATTCAAATGTATCTGTTTTACTTTTCAAATAAGATGTTTAGAAAATAGTAAAAGGAGGTTAGAAAATATTAATATACATAGTTGGCTAATTTTATTTTGGTTATGTAGGAGCTTGTTGAACTGGAAATTTAAAACATAAAACGCGGAAAATATGAAAAGATAGGCACTTCAGAGCAATCTCCCATGAAACAGAGTACTTGAAGGAAACAGTGGCAAAATATGTTGCAAGAAAATAGCACTGCAGTGTGCCAATAATGGAGAGTGCAAGTTTCCCCACATACCCTTTCGTTAGAGTCACACCTTTCCTGGGCTTTCAAGTGGGAGCTCACACATGGGTCAGCAGAGCATTAATGTCAGTTGTAAGAACTTCTGAGTAATGATGGGTCAAAGTCTGTTCACTTAAACAGAATTCAAAGCCTTGCTTGCATTTCTAATGACGATGATGTCTAACCTTTGGGCAGACTGTCTGTGAACGTGGTGAATTCCTTATAGCTTAAAACTGAGACTGGGTGGCATCCCCAAAAGGATGCTGCGATGACATACTGGTGAGGACAGAAGAAGCTTGCGTGCCTTTGGGTACATCCAGAATTAGCATGCATGGCCCCTGCCAGATCTGGGGGCACAAGAGCAGTAGGAATGAAAGCAAGAGGCTGCTGAAGGTTTTCCAAATACGGAGTCACTGCCTTGCAGAAAGACAGAGGACAGTCAGTCCAGTGCTCAGCAGCTGACAAAAAAGCAGATGGACAAGAGAAGAATTATTAAGAAAAATAGATACATCAAATGACATCATTATGTCATTGTCTGTATTAATTGGAGCCTGAATCTTGAAGGACAAAGCAGACCAGTAGCAGGAGTGTGAGGATAATCCGAGACCTCCATAGGAAGAAAAATGGACTGGGACTCCACAGCCAGAAAAGAGACAGCTGATAGAGATCTGCAATATCATGAATGACTGAGAAGATTAACCGGGAGTGCTGGCTCACTGTCTGTCCTAATACAGGTACTAGAGAACATGTAATGAGGTTGTCAGGAAGCAAATTCAAAATACACAAAATAGGCACCTCTTAACACATAATTAGATACGTGTAATTAAAGGGCAGAACTGATTGGTGCAGTACATTAAATATGCTGAAAGGGTACCTGCTTTCAAAAGTGATTAGGTAAATTCATGGATTAGAGCCATTCAAGGGTTATCAAAATACCACCCCTGACTCTGGAAATGCCAGAGCCACAGATGGAGGTACCAGGAAGGAAATTACTGCTGTGTGCTTGTTCTGTTCTTGCACTCCTCGCTTACAGCTCTTTTACACGCCCTTTGTGAGCTAGTATCAGGATAAGGTACTGGTGGGACTTTCTGACCCGAATCAGAACTGCCATTCCAACATCCCTCAAAAGGGCGAAAATTGAGAAAATTCGGTTTCTTAGCCAAAGTAGGAGAAAACTGAAGGAGGACCTGATAAGAACTTTCAGCTCTGTGCAAGACAGTTAAGGGAACAGCCCATGGTGGACAAGGCAAGAAATAATGAACTTATATATCAATAAAAAAGATTCAGCTTAAACAGTAGAAAAAGCTCTCTAGCTTGTGCCGGCAGAGGAGGTTGTGGAGATTAAAAGCACATTAAAGAAAGCTGGAAAGGCGGCCTGATCGCATCCTCTGCTCTGTAATATTGTCTGTGATTTATAAATTTTCTTTTTTGCTGTTCAGACATTGGCTGTGTAGCTCTTAGCCCTTACAAAATATTTTTGCTTTACAGGGTGTGTTTTTTCAGTCTCTTTGTTGATTTATAAGCTCAATCAAATTATATTGTATGTCACAATTTATGTAATATTAACGCAAGTGTTAGATGTTACAGCTGTGAAGGGATGCAGGTTAAGAACTGTAAGGGTGGATCCATGATCTGTCTGTGACAGTTTGAAGATGCCTCCTATACGCATTGAAAAATTTACATGTCCTCAGCTCTTATCTCATTTAGTATTTACTATTTTTGGCTGCATGTGCTTCAGGCAGAGGAGAGTTGTGAATTGGGTGACGATCCTAGGGAAGAAGCAGAGTTAAGACTGGGCTGTTGGCCAGAATGTCTTATACTAAGAAAATGGTCAAGTTAAGGGTGTTTTTCAAAACACCCGACAGGCAACAACAGCTTACCAGATGCATGTGTGTATGTGCATAAGTGACTCTTTTGGAACTAACACTGCAGTCAGAGAGGGAATTTAATCTGGGGCAGAAAGAAGTATCCAAAACCACAAAAGTCCATTTATTTTAGCTTGTTTCTGTTTGGGGCTGATGGTTTTGTTCAGTTCCTGCTTAGTTTGGACCACTTTGCCCAGATTTGCATCTCTGCCATACCTTAAGCCATCTGAGGCATTCTTTTATGTCATGTTCGCCACTTTAATCCTCTTAACCCTGTGGATCTTTTCCTAATAAAAAAAAAAAAAAAGCCACCATATTTGTCAAGCGCTTTAGCTTTCATGGAGCTAAGCAAAGTAGTTTTCACCAGCCCATATTTTTCCAGATGGTTTGTGATCTTATGTCTTATCGGTACCTCCAGGATCTTGCAGATGGCAGTGGCCCAGACTTGTGCACCTATAATTTCCTGAATACTCCCGAGTTTGGTTATTGCTTTTCAGTGTACGGTGGGCAGGATTTCCGCTGCCCGGGTGTGGCTGGGATCCCAGTGATTAAGAACAAGAGCCCGTGTTCGAGATCCCCGCGTTGCATTTGCAGTTTCTCCACTGGCTGCAGTAGGTGCTCTCTGAAGGGTCCTTCAGCCTTCCTGCTTTTCTAGGTCTCAGGTACCCATCTGGGGAGATAGGGCTGGCAATGGTTTGAGTAGGTTCCTTTGAAAGGCTTAGGTGAAAGATGGCATTCCTGTATTAGGCATTATGGGTGTTATGACCTGCCAGAGTTGGTTTCGGGAGTGCCACAACATCCAGCTGAGACCTGAGCCCACTCTGTTTTACGTGCTGTAGCCCCCATTTACCCCTGCGAGCAGCACAGGGCTCTTGAGCAGCTGGCAGGCTCCACCGCCTCTAGCCTTGCTGGGTCTCCCCTTGAACTCTGCACGTTGGATGATTTTTGACTTATTCTTCTTGTTTCCCAGACACGTAGGGATGGTGGATCAAATGCACGGCCATGTGTATCCTGCCTCTGGGAGTGGCTGGTGTCAGATGGTTCCCAGACACAAGCCTGTATGGCTGCTGGATTTGATTATAACTTGAGGGCAGGTCCTTGTTTTCTGCTCTAGTTCTACTTGCTCTTTAGATAATTAGGATAAAAATGCCACCATTGATGCCTACAGCTCAGAGCATTGAGTGTCAAGCGAGCTGTTGGAAGGAAAGCATGTGATGATATCTGTGTGTAGAGGATGCTGAAGGATTTGCACACCTCCAGCCTGCCCAGTCTCCTTTTCAAAAGGATAGAGCCCAGGGAGATCTAGTGCATCATTCAGTCCTTGGTTACTGAAGGCACTTTCAAAATGCAACGCCATCCAATGAAAAATACGATAACCATTTTATAGTAGTAAGTCACTCCTGGCTCCTCAATGCCCTACAGGAGGAAATACAAACAGCAAGCATTTTGTGAGATTAATGACAGAATGCTGAAAGAGGAGGAGGCAGCAGGGGAAACAGGTTGCAGTATGCTGGCCCTAAATCTGGTTGTTATTATGTTTTGTGCTGTACTGAGAGATAATTGGTACCATATGATGGTGTAGATGGAAAAGCTCATTGCTCCCCTGCAGTGCTCACCCCTGCACTGGTCTGATAAATTCCAGCATTCCATAAGCCAAACATTGATTTGGAACAGATGGACCTCTGGTCCTTCAGTGGGATCACAAAGTTGCATAGGCTCAGGCTAGCATTTCCAGGGATCCACTCTGCTGCTGCTAGGCCAAAAAAAACCAAAATAAGTTGGCATTTTATTCTACAGGACTGGTATTTCAAATGCATCCCAACTTGAGGACAGGCAGTGAGAATGGAAGTGCTAACTCACAGGATGGCTATCGCGCTCGCGGTGATCTGCGTCGTCAGACCACGGAGAAACTCCCAGCACAACGGGGAGCATAATAGCAACATGAACACGCTCATAACTTGCCGCCCTCATGTATGTGATAAAAGCAAATCATGTGTGCTTTACACCTAATCTGGAAGCATCAATTTAAACAGGCGGGTCTCCGGATGTGCTTTACCTGGTGGCTGGGAGATTCCTGGTGGGGTGGTGTTACCACTTTCCTGGGGGAAGAGCCAAACCAGAGGACTTTGACTTCTGAGCTTCTGGGTTGGACAAGGACGGACCTAACAGATCCTCCAGGAGCTGCCTGTGCCCGCTGTGCAGGCAAGGTGAGCCAGCAGCCCTCTGCCAGGCTGGGGGTGCTGGGCAGAGGCACCCGAGGGATACGGGTGGGACGCAGAGGAGCCAGGCAGCGGCAGGAGTGGGAGGTTTTCCCAGGACCCTGCTTTCCTGCGCACGCCTTATGGGCTCTTTGCGCTTCAGTCATTGACACGGGCAGCAGGAAGGTAAATGCGCTTTTGCTTCTGAAGATGGGACAATGGGGCAGAGAGATTTTACTGTTGTATCCTCCCAAATGACAGAGGCTTTTCATTGCCCTGATGGTAAAGGGAAGGAAGATAGAGGGTTTTATAAAGTTAAGCTAATCTGTATGTTGTCAAAAGTGGCTTTTGCCACTCGGATTTGGACTCTGTGTATTGAGTGCGTTGTAGTGGCTGTCCAGACCCCATTATAGTCATGCTTTCTTCATTAATTTTTGTGTAACTTACTGGAGGTGAAATGTGTTGGCCTGAGTTACGGCACGCATGCAAAGCTAGTAGTGTTAAAAAATATATATAAATCAGCATTTCTTGAAGCTGGTTGCTTTAAGAATTACCCTTTTGTCCTATAAACATATTTATTGTCTGCATACTTATTTGTAATCCAAACTGAAAAGATCAGGTGAAGGAAACTGAGGAAGCTGAAAAAGGCTTAAAACTGAAATATAAAAAGTTGTATCCATTCCCTGGTTTCATGTTATGGGTGGGTCTGATTCTGTTTGGGAGATTTATGAGCATACTTTAACTCCTATTAACAGATTTTATTTAATAGTAAAGGATTACCAATGTAAATCAAATAATGCATTAATTGTTCCCAGAACCAGTGACTCTGTACCTACTTGCCTATGTCCCTCCTGGTTTAGCCCAGCATGTTAAGCTGGAATAAACAACTAACAACTCTACTGACATTATTCTGTTTATATTTCGTTCTTTTTCCCCAAGCACAACCACTTAGTAGTGAACTTTAAAATTGCAACATATATTCTCTTGTTTCCTGTAGGAAAAACAAGTTGTTGCTTATTCTCTTGCTAGAAGTTTGAGACTTGCCAACAGATGTGATGAGAAATGTTTCTTGACTGGGACAAGCGTTTCCTTGGGATCTTGATCAGTCTCTGCCACCTGGGACATTTGGTGACTATGTGGGGGGATTTTGTGCCTAGCGTTGCCTTTCACACGTTCTTCATGTTATAAAATCCTTTCCTTGTATTACTCAGACTCCTCTTCCAAGCCAAAGCCAGGCTGAGGAAGGAGGAGAACTCATCGTTCTTTATGCAGAAGATGTGCCCAAGTGTCACCAGCAGCTGCTGGCAGCAAAGCAGGAGAGCGGGACGTGGGTGCAGCGGGGTACGACGCCCAGGAGAACGCTGAGATGAGGAGCTGCTTGAGCGGAGGGATGCAGAGCTCTAAAATGTCTTGGTTTAGGTTTGCTCTTAGGTGCTCGTCAATAGGGGTAATTCATAGTAGTTGCATAAAACAGGCACTTGTTCTGTCTGTTCAGCATGGTACCCTAGATACTTAGCAGCAGTAGATACTACTTTGCTGCTAATGAGATGAAGCAGAGCTATGAACTTTTCTCCTTTGCTAACTGAGTTGGTGCTTAGCCTAAACAAAACTCTCATCAACGTACACAGACTTCTCACCTAATAAACCTGCAGAGCTTGCTGGCTCCCCCCCAGTATGGGGCAGATCCAGGCTGGCCACCATTCCACCTGGATGTGGGGTCACAGGCTGAGATCCCAAGTGCTGAGAAATTGGTCTCTGCTGTTACCAAAGGGAGTGTTGACAAAATGTACAAAATGTGCCATAATTCCCCCTGAGAAACTCGGAGCGTGGCTCAGCCGACAGCAGCGCACGGGTGCATGAGAAGCTCATTTTTCATGCAAGTAATACAGCAGCAGCATGGCTCTGGGGATCACTGGCGCTCAGACCAGGGCAGTGTGTGCATTCACCCATCTAAGTCAATGCCACAATGAAGACATATCTGGTGTCGCATCATCTTGTCCCTGAACTGTCTTCCTTTTCCTCCTCATGCAGTATGTTTTGACGTGCTGATGTGTACAAGGGATTTTCCTGGCCCAAGCAAAACGATCATATCCATTGTCCAGCTCCATGAGCTAGCACTCTTAAATAGTCACACGACAAGTCTGTCTCTGGGGGTTTTTTTTCTTTTCTTTTTCTTTTTCCATAGTCAAAGCTTCTATAAGCCCATGCAGTATAGAAGTGCTATTAGAGGCACAGATCTAGTGGTTGAAATGGTGTTTCCATAAATCCTAACTTAGGTCATGGGACAGGTTACTCAGTGAAATAGAAGTTGGCATAAACATCCTGCTTCAAATTTGCTTTCCACATTTAGAAGCTACAGTAGTTTTAAAGTACAAAACTGGTTCTAGAGTCTGTAAATGTGTAGCTTAAATGTGACCAATGTAATAGGCTTAATGTCCTTAAGGAAATTAGTTAATTTTTTGCTTCCTCTCTCCCCTACATACTTTTGACCCATTATATTAAAGAGTTGCAGATCCATCTTTGCCATAATTTGGACTTCATTGCTTTAAATCACATCAAAAGGGCCTTTAGTTGACATTGGATTACCAGCACTCGCCAAGATGTGCCGTGTGCTGGGAGAGCTGTTGCAGAGCTAGTAGGTTTTGTTGACAGGAGTCTCCTGTGTGTTGTATCTTACTGATATCCTGAAAGGTTCTTGGGGCTAAATTAATCTTTCCTTACCAGGGGAAGTCAGGGTAAGCAGTTACATGTTTCCACACGTGCAATTACACAGAGATTCAGGGAAGTAAGTTGTCTCCACCTTCGTAGGCTGAGACTGGTTTCTTTTCACCTTCAAAGCTTTGTCACTAACTCAAGCCTGCAAGTGTTTTTTTCTGTGTTCTTCCTAGCAAAAACTTTTGTATGCTGCCCCTCATAGACGAGGCCCTGCCAGGACATGTCTGGTGGTGTTTAGTGGGCATGGTGGTGGTGGGTTGACGGTTGGACTCAATGATCTTAAAGGTCTTTTCCAACCTAAACGATTCTATGATTCTTTCCTGGCTAAACTTGCAGACCTGATCCCTGCTCACTCATCAGATTCCCCTTTGTCAGCCACTGTGCATTGCCGAGTGCAAATGCAGTGAGTTGTTTTCCCTAGAAATAACTGTGTTCCCACAGGTGTGAATGGGTCTCGCTATGTTGTATCTCTGCTTTAACTCCTCTGAAATCCTGTGGGATTACACAAGGTTGATGTTTGATTCGTAGTGTTTTACATAACTTGCAGTGATGGACTGGGAAAAGTACGCAACATAGCTTACCTAAAGCTCAGCCGATTTATGTATGTGTGTTTTAGGAAAACGCAAAATGTATCTTTTTAAACTGCATAGCATGCTGAGTACATACGTACGCGCAATTCGTAAATACTGCAATGATTTTAAAAGCACCTTTTTCATTCTCGGTTAGAATATGTCTGAGTACAAGTATGAATATGGAAGTGTTACATGCATGCTTCACTCCTAAATGATCCTGCCATGCTTCTAACTAATCCATAAGGTACAGCAAAAATGACCTACTGTGATGGACGTTTTGAGGTTTAAATAATGGTTCTTTGGGATCCCTGAATAAGATATTATGAAAGTGCAATATTATACTAGAAATATCAAAACCCATGGTGAATGTTATTACTCTGCTACAGTGGGATACTGTGCATAGACCCTGAACTGAAATTGCTACACGACTGGGGAAATACTTGTAAGGAGTAATATTGTCATTTCTAGAAAATTCAATGCTTTGGTTTGGCTTCTTAAAAATGAAAATGCACCAGACAAAAGTTAGTGTCTAACAACCACTGGGTGTTAGGATTACACTTGCCATATAGAATACAGATATCTTGGGAGATATTTTGAGCACAACAGACTCTGATAACCTGTTGAACAGTATTTGCAACATCTGCAATGTTTTTACACGGGATATGTTACAAGAGAACCCTACTGACATGGTTACATTTGAATAAAAGTTTAAAGCTCTTTTATTATTCATAATGCTAGAAGGAGAAAGCTGTAGTGGTTAAAGATCTCTCAAAACTTTGGCCAGACACTCAAGCGCTTGGTTACTTGTGAGCAGAATTGTACGCTCCCGGGTGAGAAGTGCTCCAGTGGGCAGTACTGTGGGAAGGCAGTGCTTTTAGTTCTGCTCCTTCAGTGGATGCTGTCAAATTTTGGAAGATGGTGACTCAACCTATGTGACTATTACAATTCATATTTTTAGTTAGAGGTCTGTCTCCATGCAGGAGTTAGTGATACAATGGGACACTGGTTATTCTGCAGTGTGTGTATGTCCAGTGAGCCAATCTTGCATGCTGTGGGTCAGTCTCTGATGGTGCTATTCATTAAAATGATAATTTTTTTTTTCCATTTTAAACATTTTGTGAAATGGCACAATGTAAATATTTTGCTGACACGTCATTTTCTTGAAAACGTGTCCAGCTTCATTCTGGGCAGCTTCATGTGCCCAAATGATGACAAGAAACTCATTTTGCCTTGCCTATCTATTTACAGGTCTCCCACGACCATAAAAATGAATTCCCATGGTACTGGTGTGTTGGTTTGCTCTTGAGTGAAATACAATAGAACAGTGCTAGGTATGGATCAGGGTCATCTTGGTCTTCATCAGAATAGATTTGTTATTTAAATACCACTTTCTACTGACTTTGGGATAACTGAGATTAGCTGTTATGTGTTGAAACTGGTAGTTCGTTGCAAACAATTGAAAAACATACGTGGTAAACTTTGGCTTGTTATCAGACATGGCCAAATTCAGCATATCAAATGTAGCAGAAACAGCTATGAGTAATAGCTCATCTCATACCAAAGGTTTGAAAATTGTCTGAGTAGGAGGCTTTTTTCAGTTGATATTGACAAATGAATGCTGCTTTTTTCCAGGAACTAACTTTTTGCTCAGCCAGCGTGGACTCCAGCACTTGAGCTGACATTTATTTTGGCACGTATTGTCAGCCTCAGTATTTTTCTCAGTGTCATCCACAATATCTCGCTAAGCAATTTGTTAGGGTTTTGTGTCTCTCCATATATCCTTTGCAGTTTTTTCTTCTGCAGCATTTAGGAACCTCCTCCACAGTCCCAACAAATATGCTCCCCCCCAGCACTGGGTGCCCTTTCTTAATTGCTAACCAGGGGCTGGTATCCTGGAGCTCTGCCACCTTCTGCTCCAGCTGCAATGACTTCTGTGGGAGACTGCCCAGGTGGGATTTAATCAGCTTGATGTGGACTTACTGCGGGTGACAAGAAATCTAGCTCTGGACTCTGCTGCCTTGCACAGTTGTTTAATGCGCTCCAATGTTTGCCTGCAGCCTTTAAGTGCCTCCCAGGTTTCGTGTCAATTCATACATTTGTAACTGAAAAGATAACCACTGTACTCGCTGAAGAGGAAGGCATTGACTGCCAGCTCCTTTTTGCAGTGGCAGTACGTGGTTTATAGTCACGTTTAGCTAAGAGTGATTTCCCATAATGAAGCATTAAACTTTCCACACACATGGACCAAGGCCAAGCCTCTGCTTCTGGTTGAGTGTATTGGAGTTAAGGTTTTGTTAGCATCTGTGGTGCATAAACCAGGGGTCTTTAGTTTGGACCATGATATTGGAAAAGCATTCTGTCAACTGCCTCCTTGGAGGCACCATTTAGTTTTGTGCTTTAATATGCCACAGGACTTAGGGTCACTCTAATTAACCCCTTCAGTTTCTCAGACTCCTTCTTTATATTGAACATGAACACTGGCAGGTGTGGGTATGAACCAGTAGATTTGGGTAATTAGATGAAACTCAGATTTTCCCTATAGCCACTAATCTAAGAGTGGTGGATTTTATGCCCCATCTTTTTTTCCTGCTAAGGTGAGCGCGTTGCTTATGGGCACGATGTATCTGTGATCTGCAGCTAAGTTAGTTTTCTTTTCAGAACTGTTATCTCAGTTTAGCAGCATTTGCATCTTTCTTGGTTTAAATTTAAGCCCTGGCTTTCTGCTGCTGAAAGCTTACAGTCATATGCACGCTTCTAATATTGTCCTGCTGTAGGGCTTGGAGTATGTTTGTGCTCAGGCGATTGACATGGCCCAAACGGCACTTCCACGTTCCACAGGATTTAGTCAATGTGCATAAATCAATATAGTCTTCTTCAAAGAGCAGCCTACAAATGCCCAATGCTTGGCATTAAGCCACCACTTTATGAGGATTCTTCCCTTCTTCAAGGCAACGTTCTCCTGTAATATATTCATTTTTTCAGGCCTGCACAAGAGGAAAGAGTGCCATATTTCCTAACACCAACAAGCGTGCCTCTTTTTTAGGTATGTTTGGTGAAGCCAGGAGCAGTGGCCCCACTTCAGCTCTGCTTTCCATCGCTGTCTCAAAGCAAAGGAAACATCTTCAAAGTTGTCCTCTGCTAAATGCACTCTCTGGAGGCAAATATGGATGGGTTTTCTTGGTGGCTCACCCATGTGTTAGGAGGGAGCCAGGGCCGGTCTAGGTCCTTCATCCTGTCTCTTTGGAGGGGAGTGATCTGGATGATGTTTGTAGTCATGGTCAGCACAACATCATTTTGACTTGGTTCGTGAACAGTGTCCCTGGGAGGAAAGCTCACCATCTGGTCTGACCCTCTGACCTAGTGCCTGTGGCTTTTCATCTGCTTTCGCTGTCACTGCTTCTGGCCCCATATCGGCTTATGTGACTGCCTATGATTAAAGATTAATGAATACCCCATTGGTTTCCAGATAATCCAAGCTTCATCTGCTGTAATGTTGCTGATTATACCTTGAAAGTGTTCCTCTGAGGAAGGAGTGCTGTTGTCATCCCTTGCTCTATGGTCACTACAATCTGCTTTGGTTCTTGTGCTCACTTCCAAATATTACACATTGCTTTGGCTTGTGTGTGTTTCCCCACAGTATGTGTAGCGACTCTACTGGTTTTTGTGAACTCTAATCTTCCCGTGCCTTTACATCTCAGATCTCCTGTGCTACAGTGGGGCTCTGCAGCCCCAGCTTGACACTGGCAACTTCCTTTTCTCAGCAAATTCAAACAGCTTTGTCAAAGGATGATAAAGTGGTTTCCACTTGCCAGCACCTGAAGTTTTTTCTCCCAGCCTAACAGCAACCTGGCCTCTCTGTAGCATCTTTGGCAGGTTCCAGCATCCCAGTTTTGAATATTCTGCATTTTCAGTGACTATCCCAGTTCTGAATATTCTGCGTTTTCAGTGACTATATCTGAGCCATTGATACCTTTGGTCTAGGGACCCATGCTTCTGTACCTCTGGTAAGCTCATTCCTCATACATCGTGGTTTTATGTGAAATACTGAATTTATTACATTTCTCTCCTATGCTTTCACATCTTGATTAGATGAAAAATGTTGAAAAAACCCAAGTATTTCAAGATGGTCTGTTGTTGGACAGAAAGGCTGCCTTCTCATATCAGTCTTCCTTGTTGCTGGCTCTCATTGTCAGTAGATCCAGAAGGCTGTGCTATTTAAACTGTTTCCCATTATCCACATTTTCTAAAAAGTTAGAACTCATTTTTCCAGCTAGGCTATTTTCTTACAGCATTTTATTCCTACACCTTCAGTGCATGGTGACTCACCAGGATAGCACGAGACTCTGTGTAATGCTCCCTGCACAGCTGGCCTGTGTCAACCTTCTCAACTGCGTGATTTGATTTTATGGACGCTACACGGTGAGACGTGACTGGCCAACTCCGCAGGAGCCTACACTGCTCTCTCTTCTCCTTGAAAATACTTTGGCTTTGACCCTGCAGGTGCTGGCAGGCCAGGGCCTCAGAGGAGGTGAGCAATGGTGGCTTTGTGCATGGATCAGTGTAACGAGCTCATCAGCCACTGCAGGGTGGCTTGTCTGTCTGTCTGTCATTTCTGCCTTTAGCTAGGCTACAAGTGTGGCGGCAGCAGCTGGTGCTACCAGTTGTTCCCCTCCCCTTCCAAGTTCAGCTCTCCAGCTGGGTGAAGAGGGTGCAGTTCTCTCCTGTGTTTGCCTCAAGGTCATCATCTAAGGCTCTCCATCTTTTGTTTTCTATGCCTTTTTACCTTGGATAGCTGCTTGTTCCTGTTCAAAGGGGCTATAAAATGATACCACTATTTTAAGTTAATAAAGAAGTCTGATTAGGTTTACGCCTAACATGCTGTTATCATTATGAGTAGTCATCCAAAGACAGAAAATGAGGGTTCAAGGTCGATATTTTGCAAAAGCAGAATTGTGCGTCTCAAGGGCTTAATTTCCAGTTAAAACCAGCACAGGGAGTTCAGAATCAGGTAACTTTACGTAGCATATAGCTTCGTACTGAGCAGTTGATCCCAAAGGACACCTTCAGATTGCATGTAACCGCGGCAGGATTTTTACCAACAGATGACATGATCACAGATGGCATAAATGGTTGGTGTTTGACAGGGCAGTGAGAATTGGAGATGGTTTGTCTGTCTGTAGTGCCCCGGAGCTGGGACTGAGAGTCAAACTGCACTTTTGCAGAAAACCTGTGTGTTGAGCGGGTGACACTGAGTCACAGCTGTGAGCGGACATATCCCACCTTTCCCAGTGTGTAACTGTGAATGCTTTTGCAGTCTCTTGCCCGGTTGGACCTCGAGCTCCATGCCTTTTCCTTCTTCGTGTGTTTTTTCTGCAAAGTCCGTGGCTGTGCTGGCAGTTGTGGCTCGTGGGCTCTGCCAGCAGCTGCCCTTGCACTGGCTTGCTGATTTGAGCAAGTCACTGTGCCACGATGTCCCTTGCAGTACGGCAGCAGCAGTGATTCCTGTCTCTTCTGTGTTGTACCTCTCAGGGAACGGCTGCAAAAGCTACAGCTCCCTGACTTAGTGCGTAAAAATCAGGTCTGACCAGCAGACTTGTAGTATGTAGGCTTGATGAGAAGTGGGGTTTGTAGGACCTGGAGCCCCTAGAAGCCAGGCTGTAGCCAGAGCGTCTCTGCACGGGCAGGTTCAGGTGGACCCGAGCTCTAGGGCTGCAGCTCCCGGGTGGACGGGGAGAGGGGCTGAGGCTGGGAGCCCTTGTGGCGCGGGGCAAGAGAACGCTCACTGACGCTCTCCTTTGAAACTGTGGTATTTCTGGTGATGAATTTATAGGATGGCCTGTACAGCAAGCATGCTACGTGCACAGTAGCTTTGTAAACCGATTTATGCATCTTTTGGCTCCTGGAGAATCCATTGTGAAGGGGAAGTACTGCAGCTTTTACCAGCGGCTGAGCTGGGCTGGGAGCCCCACGCTGCACTCCTCCATCCCTACGGACACCAGCTTTCAGCTGCGCAAAGTCTCGGCAAGCATCCCACGGATGTCAGGCCCCCATATGGCTGTTTCCTAATATGGGATGTTTTTTCCAGCAAACTCTTTAAATAAGAATAAGCGATGCACAGTTTTGACAGAGCTGTCTGGTTCGATAAGCTACACGATTCTACGGAATGCATGAGAAAGCACAAAGGAGATGAACAGCCTGACCGTGTGCTGCCTTGCACCTTTCGCATTTGGGAGTAAATGATTACTACGTAAGATTGAAAGCACTGGAGACTAGATTTCTCTAGTACTGTCAGATGGCTCGTGTTTAATTTAAGGGTGCAGACACAGCAATGACCTGAATGCCGCAGGAGTTGACCTAGACTGATACCCCGTGGTGGAAATGTATGCCCACGCACTGCTTGATTGCACGTACACTGGTACAGTTAGGTTTCTGTCTTTTATGTAGTTGATTTTAATATTCTGTATATTTATTTCTAGATACCGTTAGAAGTTGTGTAGCAAAGCTCTTCTTCAGCTGTCCGCTGAAGGGCCACTACTGCTTGTACAGTAAATCCAGTTTTACCCTCATCAGCCAGCAGCCTCCGCTGTGGATCCATATCATGTTCCTCTTTCAGCAGGTGTGTGCAGTACAAATTAGTGGCACCTCTATATTGTTCACATTGTACTGGGAAAAAATGTTTTAATGGCTAATCTCCTTAAATACGCTTCTAATCCACAGTGCTTTGTGACCCTTGTGATGTCTCAGAAAGCCGTTAAAGTAGGTTGAAGTGGTTTTGCAGTTTTTAAGTTTTTATATTTCTGCTAAATACAACAAATTGAAACTGTCTGGAGAGATTACAAAGTCTGGGGATAAAAAAGTGGGACCAAACCTTATTGTCCTCATTCAGGCAGAAGTTCCAGTAAAGTCCCAGGTGCCTTGCAAATGAACAGGAGCCTTGCAGTGGTTTTGCAGGGGAGCAGAATCAACCCTGAGGCTGCAGGTGGAGGTTAGAGGTGCAGCACCCACTGGGACTTTTTTACTGCAGAAGTTTTGGCTGAGCAGGATTTGCAAAGCTGATCAGTGCTGTTCTCCTCTCTGCCCTAGAGCTATTTTCTCATGTGTAATACCGTTTCCAAGTACAGCCCAGTTTTTGGACATATGTGGAATTTCCTAATAGGTTACAAATAGTATGAAATTGTGAGAGAAAACCCTACATTCACACCTCAAGATGAAACAGATGGCTTTTGTGTTAAAATAGTAAGGTTCAGTTTCTTAACCTATGCAGAGCCATTCACCACACAGTTCATCCCGCCTTAATGCAACTTTAGAAATACAAAGGTTTTATCTGAAATTTAAAACAACGCATGGCGAGTTATGCTGTGAATTTAACAGCTCAAATCACTCTTGCCTGTGTTTGCTCCTAGAAATAAATACAAAAAATGTTTTTCAAAAATGCAGGTCAGTAGGAGGTGGTCAGGGAAGGAGACAACAGTGACAGAGCAGAGCAAAGGAAGCAAAGAAGAGCAGAAGCAGGAACAGGAATGAGAAGACTAGATGAAAGGGGAAAACAAAGGAGACGAATTACTCTGTAAATGAAAACCTGAAGAAAGAGGTTGAATTTTAAGAGGACCTAGAGAGAATAAATGAATTATGTTACAAATATATCATTTTATTCCTGATGAGAGGAAAACAGATGTTGAAAAATATGGACCAAAGTACTAAACACACAAAAACAAGAAAGGAGGACCAGAAGCAGAGGAGATGGGCAGCAGAGCTGGCATACCTCGCTCGTCACTGCGCAGCCTCCACCACCCCTGCCACCAGATTTTAACTCAATGACCTCTGCTCTGTCTGCGGTTCATGGTTTGAATCAGTTGCACTGACAATTTAATCACTGATCTGCCTTTAATCCCTGGTGCCTAGCCTTTTCCCGATACATTTTTCACTGAAAAACCTCTCCCTTTAACCCCTTCCCAGATTACTCTGATTTTGGCCCTGCCAGTTCCATCTTTTATCAGGACTATTGAGCTCCGCATAGTTCCCAGCTCACAGGGGCAATGTTACTTTTCTTCCCCATTGCCCACGTGCCCGTTGCCCCCTTCCACATCCCCACATGCCCCTGCAGGGTCCTGCTTCCTTCGGATGCTGCCCCCAAACAGTGGTCCCCCATTTCCCACGGTTTTCCTTGCCCCGGGCTGGGTAGTTGCATTTGTCCCACTGCAACTCCTCTTCCCGAAGCTTTGCTTTTATTCCCTACAGTCTTGCTAGGTTGCTCCGGCTGTGCTAGTACTACCCCTGGCCTCGGGCTCCCGTGCCAAGAAACCCCCAGCAGAATCCCCCCACGCTGCCGGGGCCAGGCTCAAAGCAAGGCAACCCAGTTCTGTGTCTTTGCAAATACGTTGTAAACACAGCGCCTAATGTGCTTTATTACGGAAAAAAATGATTCCTCTTATGTTGCACAGAGTGTTTGAGCCTGCTGTGCGTAGGGGTGGTATTTAATGTCAGATAATTTATGTTTTTCTTTTGTTCAAAATCCTAAAGCTTTTAAGTACTGGATATATAACTATTATTGAATTAAATACAGGGCACTAAATTCAGCCCTGAGATAATGTTATTTAAGTCTGTGAAATTGTACAAGAGATACATTTGACATAAAACATATTTATAGTGTGTTAATAATAAGTTAAAAGAAAGGCTGGTGATAAAAATGTAGTTTTCAGCAGATCCGTCATAGATTCACAGACAGATGACTAATATATGGTTTCTGAAGATTCCAGTACCAGTTACCATATTTTTATTCCTGTTTTATCAGTCACTCCATATTCTGTTTGACATTGTGTTGTGCAAAAGCAAGAAGAGAGACTTTTTCTCTCAGGTCTCCCAGACAGATTCTTGACTTCATAACCCTGCTTTCTATTTAATTTTAAAAATATTAGTGAATAGTTATATCATGGTTTGAAACCCTTGCATGGAAGTTGTAAAACAGCAAATTATTACTGCGGGGCAGTACGAAGAGAAGCATAGGTCAGTGAAGATCTGAGAAATTGTCTTACAGATAAGTGGTGATTGACAAAGGGAACAAAACTAGAATAAGGGGTGATGTTAGAGAGGTTATTCAACAGACAGGATGCTAAGTTTTGCAGATTCATTCATTAAAATAATCCTGATTTATGGTTTCATTTCCCTCATCAGGTGGGACAGTATCACACCACTGTGGTAGCACCAGCAAGGAAGGGGCTGCCTGACATGTTCCTTCCTAACGCCTTCCCTAGAGTCACTCATAACTTTGCCAAACACAAACTAATTGGGCTGCCATTTTCTCGTGCCAGGTGGCTGCCTGGAGCTGACTGCTTCTCCCTTTTAATCTGGACAAAATGATCCGGCTGTTTCTGACAGCTTAGCTGGAAAAAATGCCTTGCTTTGGCTACGATAAAATTCCTGGTTGAGTCTTACTGAAGTGTGCCTGTGTCAGTTGGATGCCAGACAGTGGGATTAGGATTCTTGGGTTTCTGCTCAGAAAGAGAAGGAATGTCCATCCAGGAAACCTATGTTAAAAGGACATTGTTCGTATTGCAAAATCAAATACTTGAAATATGGAAAATCAGATTTGCTTGTGCACTCTTAACTTGGCTCCTGCATGCAAACACATTTTTTAATTACAAGATCATGTAGCAGATACAGGAGAGGCAGAAATGCTAAGCTCTCTCAGCTGTAGTAGTGTTCTCGTAACATTGATTTTGTGTGCAGTTTATACAATGAGGAGCTTAATGCTGTTGAAATATTAGAACAATTCAAGGCGGGATAAGGTTGTATCCGTGCTGTCCTTTGACATAGGGAGCTTTGGAGGTGAAAGCACCCAAGCCAATGCAGGTTTCATCTTGTTTTGTGAATGTTCAGAGCATGAAAATTCCTGTCCTCTGCCAGCAAAATCAGTGTTGAATGTGTTCTGTGGAGTTTTTCCTCTTGCATTTCATCCCACTGTCTGTTCAGTGCAGTTGCAAACGTTGCCCTTTCACTCTTCCCCACACAAGGACCAAGAGCTGCAGTCAGGTCCAAGTACATATACAAACCTGCAGCGGTGCTAAGCATCTCTTCATGTTAACTGGTAAATGACATGTCTTTTCCAAAAAGATGCATGCCACTGAGATCTACACCTGGTTCGCAGGGGCCAGTGCTGCTAACATTTTGATAAACTAGCATACAATACAAAAATGACATGCAAGTTGCTGTGCGTAGTGGTAGTTGATAGATACCCTTTGGTGAGCCACAGACCTTAAAGATATGTAGTGTACAATAAAAAAAAAAAACCCAAAGGAAATATTTGAGGATTTATCTAATTGTGTGTATATTGATCCATCGTAACTCCTTATGGAGAAATTAACTAATCCGTGGTTACTCGCATGGCTGTCTCACTGTAAGAACAAGGTGCTCTTTGTTAATGGCCAAGTCAAAAATGCTTGAAATCCTGTTTTCAACATTTTCTTCAGAGCTTGTTTGCAGAACCTTTGTCCATACAGAGTAATTCTGTGCAAGTCCTTAAGGCCCTGTGGGAGAAGACACAGCTCAAGGGGACACACAGTTTTGAAACTGCCATGATCCAGTCTACATTTCCACACCAAAAGGTAAGCTTTTCTTTTTCTCAGAAAAAAAAAAAAAAAAGAAAAAATAGAAGAACAACTTTGCCCTGACTTTTACAACAGCTGTACAAAGACCTTTACAATAGCTACAGCAAGTCTTGGCTGTGCTCAAATCATGAAAAACAAAACCCCTTTCCCTGCCCCTTCCCCTTCTTTGCCTTAGCTCTGGCATCTTCCGAGCATTTGCACTTACTGACATGCTAAGTCCTTTTCTCCTGGATGGCCACATCCATAGTGCATGCTTCTAACCTTCCTTTTATACGAAGCACTCGGCTTGTGGGGAGGTTGAAAAAATGTTCATCAGCCATTACATTTTCAACCTCTGCAGAGGGTCCACAGTGTTGTTTTGTACTGTGCTTTGAAAGGGCTCCGGGCTTGTTCTCCACCCCCTCCTACATGCCTCATGCAGGTTGTTCCCAACGTGATGAAAACTAGTGATGCTACATATGTATTTTTTCCTGCTCGCAGTTTCAAACTCTAGATTCAGATTAACTGCCACTGTGGACTGTTTGGCAGCCACTTGGAAACTCACCTAGTTAACCACAGACTTGGATTTTATGGAAATGATCATTTGCACCTCCACCGTTAGTTACCCCCATCAGTTTAAATGATTACTCTTTCAAAGCTGTTTACTGCGTCCAGGATTTCAGCAAATGCTATTTCAAAGCTATTAATCAGGCTTCTTGGAAAAGGACGCTGTAGGATTGTAAAACAAATATCTATTTATTCCTCAACATCTCGATCCAGCTCAATTGGATGAAATGAATTGTCAAACATGATTTTGAAATATTCTTTCTCAGAATATTGTACACATGAAGACGTCTGATTGAATAAGATTAATTTACTAAGGTTATGGCCGATTTAAAAACAGGACTGCTGTTCAAAACACCTTCTGAACTCCCAAGATAATGTTGCATTGAAGTGGGAACTCCTGCTGTGGCTTGTAAGAGGAGCAGGGGATCCCCACATCTGAGACCCAGCTTATGGGCCAGTTTTACTTAAGACACCGTGGGGCTTGTACTAAGTATTTTAGCTGCTATTGAAATCCTAGCTTGACTCATCTGAAGGCGTTAGAACTGCTTCTCGGTTCAATACTGGCTTAACTTGAGTCCATGCCAAGATCTAGTAGTCAAAAGTCAGAGCTGGTGGAGTGTATAGGAGTTTGGGGTGAATAAAGAGCTTAGGAAAGGGCGTGCCTTCACGGGTAGGATTAGATGTAGTACATCATGCACACAAAGGCTACAAAATGTGTCCAACACCCTAGAAACGTGATTAGTCTCCAGCGCATCAGTTGCATAATCCTGCTACTGCTCAGATACTAGTGTTTGGCCTATTTTGGGAACTTTCATCACTCCATGATATTAAGAGTATCTTTGAGCTCCCAAAATAGCAGAGCTGGAAAATGAGATACTGATCTTCACTGATTTAATGCATTAAGCAGTGAACTGAAGTTTGGATACTCCAGGAGCTGCAGATTGCCTAACAGCCTTCGGAGGCTGAAGACAGTCAGGCAGATGTAACGCATCTGAAATGGCAGAAGACTTTTAATATTCAGTCTTGCTCTCAGCACTATGCTGCTGGATTTACTTTCTCAGTTTTGTTTTTGCTTATTAATACAGAACTTGAGTTTGTTTCTAGTGAAATTTCCATTCAGTTTACCGAGAAAAATCCCACTGAGTTTTCTGGGAGCGAGCCTAGGCCTGCCCTAAGGAAGGTTTCCTTTAACTTTTACATTCCCAGAAAATCTAGCTGCAGCATTCCTGGCATGACCTAGTCCTTACTTTGCTTGACAGACTAAGCTTCTGCGGTCACCTGAAATTTTTGTTTCAGAAGTTCTTCCCGTTGCTAATAGAACTTCAAATACTGTGAATTATTTGACAAAATTATTGTAGTTGTTTATGTTATTCCTCTGCCAGTAGTGCAGGAAGCAAAATTATGGGGGCGTGGTTGTTTCAGTAAACGTAGCACTTTAAATTAAAATATTTCTAAATCTGTTGATACAAATGTACTGTCAGCATCTTGTATTATGTTTTACATTAAGTTTTATGCGTCGTGTGACAGCAATGTCTGAATGCTTTATCAGAACTGAGGACTTTCTGTGCTGTAAGCGTGTGGGGAGGGTCTGACCCCAAGCAGCCAACAGGAACCACAGCAGAGTCAGTGCTGCCACACTGCTCTGCAATCACTCCGCTTCTGCCCTCTGACCCTGTGGCTAATCCAGAGTAAATGACTTTAGACTTTTTTTCAATAGGCATTCTGAAGCATTTTGCAAACCTGGAGAAAAATCTATTACATCAATGATTTGTTCCAGAGTAAATTCTGAGAAATAGTTTCAGATCTACATCACTGTAAGCGATTTCTGAATTTGGCCCAGGATGCGTGTGCAAGGAATTGCAGCGAATACCTGGCTTACAGAAAGCATGTCGTGTTTCACTGGGCAGCCTGTTCATGCCACAAAAAATATTTATACAACACGGCTTAAGATGTGCCAGAAGTAAAGTGTTTCCAGATGTACATCCTTACAGATTTCCGTTCGGTTGCTTCATAGTTCTTTATCAAAGTACATGCAGGCCACATTACAAAAACTAAGCCCGTTTTGAGCTCGTTGCTGAATTCTTTGTGTTGACTCATGCTGTGTCAGGAGAGTGAGATGGTGACTACTTTACGAGCCCCTTGTGATGCCTTAAAGAGAGTCTTTTGTTGAGCAGTGTTGCAATAGAATAATTAACATTTTTAAGCTATTGTTAGTTCTGTTCCTCCCTTGCCTTTGTTTGCTATCTCACTTACGCAGCAGAAAGAAGTGCCATGTTTTCACAATGGAGTCACTGAAGTTTTCAAGATGATGGAACATGGGGATGAGATAAATCTCTCCTCTCCAATTAAGCTTTTTCCTTGTGCTTCCCCTCCTGAAATAAGTGGTTTATTGCAGATTATTTCAAGTGTACTAGAGTACAGAGTGGAAAAGAAAGATTGCAGCATTGCTATTTCAGTGATACTTGTTCTCTTTCAGTCTAGAGTTGGCTCATCACAGCCACTAAAAGATTTTTTCACAGGATGGAGAAGCTCCTAGGCTTGCTGTTCAGCGTCATCCACGTGCCCCTACAAAGTCCTGCACAGACCCACTGAGAGCAGTACCATCGTTATTTTGCGCATCTTGTGTCCTCCCAGATGCCACGGCAGGAGGAGGATCACGGTGCATTGCTGGCCGTGCTCTGCCCTGCCGTTCCCTGCCCGCAGGGACATCTGCCCCTCCATCGGGAGCCTGCAGCAGGGAGAAGACCCCAGAGAGCTGGTGTGGTCTGTCCCTCCTGAGGACTCGGCTCTCCTGCCCAGGGAGGACCTGCTCGGGATCCCACACCACACACCAAGTGTCTGAAGGGAGGCAGAGAGCCTCGGACCATCAGATCCAACGCCGACCGACCGGCCAGACAAATACGGAGAGAAGCTGCGCAGCACTCCTGCTGCATAGCGCAGCAGCCAGCTAAATCCCTCGAATGTACAGAATTCCTCTTTGGAGGAAAATAAGAATTTCAGCAATGTATAAACAGCTGTTACAGAGCAAGATAATCAAGTTTTACCCACGATCCCCAGTATAAGCCAGTTTGAGCGTGCTGGGGCAGGGCAGCCCAGCAGCCGGCTGCGCAGAGGTACGGATGGAGCTCTGGCCCCGGCAAGCAGGCACCGGAGGCATACGGAATTGCACAGCTGAGCGTTAAGAGGGAGCCAGGGAGTGCAGGGGACCTCTCTGCTGCAGCCTGGCCGCTCGCTTCCCACGCGAGGACAGAGCGAAGAGCCGGGCTGTGGGGCTGCTGCAAACAAAGCCAACGTGTGTCCGAGACCTTCGTCCTGTCATCGTTCTCTTCCCCTGTGTTGTGAAGCCCATTTCTCTGCATGTTCCTGCTCGAAAGGGAAGAAAATCTTTGTCGTTTGGAGCTTCTCAGGTGATGTCAGTCGTGCTCCCCGTTCTGCCTTGCCATCCTTCCTTCAGACAGCCTAAAATCCATCGGGAGATGGCCTCTGGTGTGCAGGGGCGGGGGGCACCTGAGAACCCCCGTTAAGTTAAAACTCGACGTTTGGCTCAGCTGAGCTTGTTATCTGGGATGATGGCCAGAGGTCTGAAGTGCTCTCGGTCATTTCGGTTCTTGCGACAACAGCCTGTTCCTGGCCATTTCTCGGGCTGAGAGAGGCTGGGGAGGAGAGACGCCATGCTGCCGGGTCTCCCTGGGCCAGCCGGCCTCCTGCTCCCTCTCCTTCACTAAAGCTTGTCTGAAAAGGCCGGAATCGAACAACTCCATCCCTTGCACAGCCTTGTTCAGTGTGATGAACTAATGTCCCTGGCGAGGGATGGTATTTTCCCCGCTGACTGCGTAAATCCGTGTTTTCTTTGGGCTGCAGCGTGCAGTGTTGCAGATCTGTGAAGTCCCCACACAAATAAATAGGAGTATTTTCTGAGCGGTCCTGGCAATTCCCTTTGTGTTTGCAGCGAGTAACTTGGTTGCTGTTATTTAACACCAACCTTTGTTTAAGTGTGAGATCACAATCTGTTTTAAAATTAAATAATGCAGTTTAAAACACACTGAATTATACAGTGTTATTAATTGCCTGAAAAGGAGTACCCTCCTACAAGCTACAAGTGTACTTGCTGTAGGTTTCTTTGATCAAGTCAGACATTCAGTTTACTTTGCAGATGCATAATCCTTACTTCCCTGGCTTGTCACTGGCGGAATAACATCGTATTTCCCTGGGTATGTTATGTGTGAGGTAAATCAGTCCTGTTGCTGCATTTTTTGAAATGTTTGTATTAACATTCATATTGAACATTCATATTGGTGCTTCTCACAGGGGGCTGGTTTCAGGGCCTACATTCTTTCTTTAAAGAAAAATAAAAAATAAAAGTAAAGTGGTCCCCAGCCACTAACTCCTGCTCTGATGGGGGATCCAGCTGGACAGGAGGAAGCCCCTAGCACTGCAGCGTGTTAGCAGAGACCACTACCTTCTGGATCATTGAAAAAGTCCTGAGAGAGGGCTGGAGGTAATAAAGGTGGTTCAGCTGATGGGAAACGTGCTGCGCAGGACTGCTGAGCGTGCTGCTGGCAGCAGTGTTGAAGAGGCAAAAAAAAAAATCCCAGACCAGTCCTCTGCCTCCTACGGCCTAGTATATAATTTATATATTAGCTTCTACTGATGATAGAGAGAGAGATATGGCCTGCTTAGCACGTTTGCCCCGGCAGGTTGTGTGACCACAGGAGAAAATGGAAAAGGACGCTCGTCGGCACCCGCTGTGCGACCCTCTGTGATTTCAGGTTACGAGCTGTTAACCGTGCAGCGGTTCACCTCGTGAGTGAGTTTGGTTTTTCTCATTATTGGCCTAGGACCTGGACCACGTGCAGATGCACCTGGAAGAAGTGAGGTTCTTTGATTTATTCAGCTACAGCGAGGAAGCGGGAACTTGGCAGTGTTTCATGTGCAACAACCCTGAAAAGGCAACAGGTAAGCGGTCTGCCTTTGTCGCTGGTGGGCTGCGCGTGGTCGTGGAGTTGCGGTGGGTGGAGAGCGGAGCGAAGCTCACAGTTAACACTGTGTCTCTGGTGATGGTGGCAGAGGTCGGGGAAAAGGGAAAGCAAACTTTCCAGCATGGCCCAGGCAGTGTCTATTTTAATTCGAGTTCTCCATTAAACTCCTCTCGTCTCAGCATCTCTGATGAGACATAGTCAAGCGCAAACTTTATTTGGTGTGTGCTTAGAGGGCTACAATCCAAAAATTAATGTAGACTCATAAATCTGCATGACTACTAACCCCTGAGGAGTGGGAGGGATCTACACCTATCTTGCAGTGTCTGGGTAAAAGAGTTGCATCTGCTGGACCACGTCCCAGGTCCTCTGGAGACTGCACAGGTGCCACATGTCAGGGGACGTTGGCATAGATACTACACCCAGTTCTGAGAACTAAGAAGACATGAATCATTTGCTTTAATATAATTGAATCCGTAGTACGCATCTTCTTGGGAACAAGGCAATGCTCAAGAACAGCCATAATACTTCAGCTATATTAGAAAACAGGGTGAGTGGAAAATACACTTTTCCCAGGTAAAAGATCCTGGTGACCTTTTTTTTGAAGCTTTCAGATACTCATGTGTTTTAGATCAGTGCACTGAAATTTAGAGGAATGGCCTTTTTCTTAGATTTTTTTTTTTGCCACTCTGTAAAGTCTGCACAATTCTTGCCAAGAATTTTGAATATTTGGGCCAAGCCTTTGAATAATTGGCTGTTTCAGCTATTTATTTTAACAGCTAGCATCTCTTTATATTTCATCAACCCTGAATTTAGTAAATCTTGCAAGAGTGGCACAGCCTCTGCTTCAGGCCAGGCTGCCCGTGCTCATTTCATGGGTGTTTGACCATCTTCCTCCTTCCCTGACTCTCACGGGACTCATCTTCCTCCTTCCCCAACTCTTATGGGACTCAACGGCCATAAAAGAAATCACAACTTGAGCTTAAATTTCGTCTCAGTACCGTGGTTTTGCTGTGGTTTGTCCATCACATCAGTGATAGATGCATGTCAAGCTACAAGCAAAAGGAGTCTGTCTTTCTTAAAATTTCAAAGCTTAATGCAATAGCTTTGTTTGGAATTTTCAAAGACATTTAACTAGTCCAAAAAGGGGAGGTTTTGTATCAAGCTATTGTTTATGCTGGTAGGACAGCTGTATTAGAGCCAACAGACCGGATGAAGGTGGCAAAGGCAAACCTTGGGGGTGACATGAGGCACCATTTCCTTATTGATGCCATGGGTTTTGCTGATGACGCTAGTCTGGGGACCTCAAAGGACAGCTGACACTTTGCTTCCCTGTTGCTCTCCTGCCAAAGTGCCATGTCCTCCAAGGAGAGGTCTAAGAAGGGCTGGAAGCAGGACGTGGTGCGGGGAGGTCCATGTGGCACAGCACCACGGCTCTGCTGCCAGGAGCGCTGTGTTGGACTGGAATCTAGACCCCACCAGTATGACCAGTCTAGAGCTGATATTTTCAAATGGGTCTGAACTCAAGGCAAATGGCACTAAAAGACTGCGATAGCAGGCAGCAATTCCCAGTGAGCTCTTCAGTACTCTTTGGTTAGCACAACAAGAGCTTACGGAAGTGAGGACCGTCTCTGTACCGCTGACAAGAGGCTCTTGAGTCTGTTTGCAGAGCACTTGAGCTGACATCTCGAGTAGGGTAAACTGTATACTCTGCCTGACACCGGTGGTCCTTGGGAGCGTAACGCCTGCCGTGGAGCTTGGCACGGCACCTCTCTCACTCATCGTTGTTTCAGGCTGGTGAAAAATCACGTCGCAGTGTTGTAGGTAATAGATTTGGTGTTGCCATATCCCACAGAGATGAGGGAGAAGGCTGCATCTCTTCTTAGGGTTCACCATTACCCCTAGCTGCTGTGAAAAGGCTGCAATGAAATGCGTGTGCTGATCCCACTTCTCCAAGTGTGTAAATACAGTTCTCTGTTCACGCTCTGGGGTCAATGGAAGGGAATAATACATTCAAAACTCTTCCTTCCAACCTGAGTGGTTTCCACCCGGCAGCACAGCAGTTCTCTCCTTCCCAAGAAGTGCCCAAATCTGCTCTGCGTGGAGATGTGCGAGCATGGGAGCACTTGGCCAGCCAGGCGAGTTGGAGCTGCCCTCATCGCCCCCGAACTGCGGAGGGGGACAGGAGCTCACCCAGCAGGCCTGGGCACAAATTAGACTTTCATTCCTATATGCTGGTACTTATATAGGCCCTTGTAAACTTAGTGCCTGCTGCAGGAGTGGAAAAACAAATTCTTTTTTTTCAGAGTTACCTTTTTTCTAGCTTGTGTCTGTATGATGTCAACTAAAGCCCAGTGGAAAAAAAATGCAAATACAGTGTTAAGGCGCTAAGTGAAATGCTACCTTCTCAGCAGACGCAATAACTTGAGACTTTGCTTTCTTTTTCTTGAGTACCACAAGTACTCGAGAGCATGGAGGATGCCTGGACATTTGGAAGAAGCTCCTCCTTGAGTACTCCCTCCTCAAGCACGGAGGGCACCAAGGGTGATGCCTGGAGTTTGCAGGGTTATCGCTGCCCACGGGTCTGCCTGCCTCTCCCCTGTTCTTGAAAGGTTTCCAGCCTGTCCTCCTCCCTCCCCGGCCACCGGGCTGCCTCTGCTGCCATAGCCCAGGAGAGAGGGGAGAAGACTTCAATAAACGTCAGCATCGAGGAAATCACCATTTACCCTTTGGTTTAGAGCCAGAGCTGAGAGTTCAGGGATGCCCTTGAGGATGGCCGGGAACAGGAGGAAGTGGGCACAGAATATTTTTGGACTCTAACTGTTCTTTTTATGAGCAATTACTCTCTTTGTCTCAGCTTAAAGAAAATCTTGTAAGAAAGGCCCGTTGTGAATATCATGATTTGCTTCACAGTTCTAAAAGCCTTTAGAAGACCAAGAAAATAAAGTATTGAATGGGTCATATGAAAGCTCAGGTGTAGGAAGGGAATGTGGAAGATAGTGCTCAATGGAATAAAAATCTGCAGGTGAATGACAAATTCACCTTAGTGTTGGTGACATAGAGCTGTGGCAGCTGGGAAAAGTCGTACCAGAGTGGGAGACACTCCAGGGTCTTTTTGGATTTGTAAGATCTGACACAAGAAAGAGGATTCAAAGGTCTCCCTGAATTGGTAAGAAATGTAAAGGCTGTAAAACATCTTTTATTTTCATTCCACGGTGGGACAGATCCTTTGAAATCTCAAATAATTTAGAAAGACAAGAAAATAATTTCTTCCTCTCAGTAATGCTGTTTAGCAACTAAATTCTTGTTGAAGAAGGAATTCAGTGGCAAATTCTTTTTCTATTATTGTCTTTTGTTTTTTGTTAATGTTGGGGTTTGTTGCATTTTTTTGGATGCCGTGTTGCAAGATGCCATTTATCCTCCAGACTTAGGAAAGCATTATGCCTTAAAGCCTCGATCTTGCCTTAGGATGCCAGATCAATGATGGTTTTTTTTGGATGTAGCTGGGAGGATTTTTGGAGCCGGACTACACTTGGAGACTGAGTTTGTGAGGAAAGAGGCAGTTATGCTTAAGCAATGTGGTGGGTGTACCCAAAGTGGCAATTAACCCAGAGAAAGTTTGAATATTTCTCATGCATTCTTCTGATTGCAAAGCATTTCTTATACAACCATGCTTCTCCAAAAGTGCTGTTAAATCATCCCAAATTGTTTTTTCCTGCCACCCAGGAAGAGCATTCCCACAAATCCCACTCATCTGCTCAAATACGTGTATATGCCCTGACTGTGCAGCTGGTCTCAGAGCTAGAAAAAACAGGTTACACTTTTTTAATTTTTTTTCTTTTTAAATGACAACCATTCAAGCGCAGATACAAGGCATTTGAAATTTTGGTAAAAGCAGTGTGTGCCTCTTGTTAGGAAAAGCTCGCCTTTAAGAGCCTCATTTCAACATAACCTCCTGTATTGACAGTTGGCTTCACAAGCTCTTGCACAAAAAAATTCAGTAAAACCACTTGACAGCCGGAGAGGGAATTGCAGTACATTCCCTATTCTGGAAGCTTACAAAGAAATTGCAGTAATCCCTGTGGGCTGCAGAAGAGACATTGTGCCCATGGGCAATGATTCGGGTAAAACTGAGGGGGGGGTTTATGAATTCCTCTTTAAAAAAGCAATTCACTCAGAATAGCCTACACCATATTAACTTCTGAATACATTTATCTTTTGCTAGCAGTGGTGATTATCTAGTGAACTGAAATATCCCAGCTATAATGCTTGCTTGAAAATTATAAAAAGTGGCATTCAGTAATGTGCCCTTTCCAGGTTTTCAACAAAACCAAATGTGATGATTAATGAGCGAGAGTGAATCCATATTCCCTTAGGTTAATTGCATTTATCTTCATCTGCTTGCCACCCACACATTCCATTCTTTCAAGTTAATAGAGGTTTATTATCATTGAGATCATTCATGATTGGACTGAATTTTTGTGGATGATTCGATGTTTCGCCAAATGCAAGATTGAATGCTTTGGTTTTTATCTGTCTTGCGTTCATCTTGGAAGAGTTTGGAGGTTTTTTTGCTTTATATCCAGTACCCAAACTACTTAAAGCTTGATGCATTGTAGTTCTGCAGAGAAAGCAAGATACAATTAATAGAAAATAATTCCAATGGACACTTACATCAACAGGTACTATTCAGGGTTAAATTGATTTTGGAGTTAGTGTGTCTATATTGAGATGGTTTAGGAAGCAATGGACATTACAGTAAATAATTTTTCATTTTGAGTTTGGGTAATATTTTTACCTTCATTGTGCATTCTGCAGGAAAAAATGTGATGAAAAATATATAGTAAATATAACCTTTTGAATCCTTTAACTCATTTTTTCAAGCTAAAGTTCTCATCATACATACGTGTCAGCATACCACCACACAGAGTGATTTCAAACCCAGAGATGATGTGATCACCTATTCTGACCTTCTATAAAACAATAGTCAAAGAATCTAGTCCAGTAATGCTTATATCAAAGAAATGTTTTCTCTTCTATCTGTATTACTTTTGCATATTTTTCTAAAGATGTCTAAACCTGATTTTTAAGTCAAGTGAAGGAGAACCCGTGACATGTCTAAGTTGTTGCTCAGGTAATTTAACCACACTCTTAAAATGTGGATTTATTTCTAGTCTATCTCTAAACACTGCATCACATTATGCCCTTCCCTGCTATGCAGAAAATCTCTGTAGACTTTACCATGTCACATCTTGATCTTCGTTTGGGCAAATTAAGGAGAATACACTTCATTAGTTTCCCGTGATATGAATAATCATATGAAAGATCAGTCTTAAATAATTCTTCCGTCACTTTTCTGAAGTCTTTTAATTTGTCCTTATTCATGCAAGGTGAAGAAATCAAAACCAGACACAATTTTCCAATAATTAACATGTGTATAAGGAATATGCACATGCCGATTGGCAGCTGATTGCATTTTTTTAAAAATCTTCTAACTGTGTTAGTATGGATTTATTCGTGATGTCCCTTGCTCCGTGCACTTACTCCTACTCTGCACACAGCAGGGATTGAACGGCTACAGTGGCGAACAAGTAAAATCCCAATGAGGACTGGGACAGGGTCCCCCAAGGCGTTTGGGGGCTGAAGCTCTTGCCCCGTGAGGAGGGGCTGAGGGACAAGGGCTGGTGCAGGCAGAGCTGAAGAGGGACTCTGTGGTAGTCTGTCCATAACTACAAGGAGGTCATCAAGAAGACAGAGCCAGGCTCTTTTCGGTGGTGTGTGGTGGGAGGGCAAGAGATAACAGGCATAAATTGGAAGAGGAGAGGTTCAGACTGCCTACGAGGGAAAACTTTCCCACCATGAGGACGATCAAGCATTGGAACAGCTTGCCTAGAGACGATGTTGAGATTTTCAAGTCCCAGATGGATAAATCCATGAGCAACCTAGTCTGGCCCCATAGGTGACCTTGCTTTGAGCAGGAGGTTGGTTGAGAGACCCCTTGAGCTCTCTTCCAGCTGAATTATTCTGTGATTCTGTGAAGTTAACCACAATGAAAATAAGCAAAAGGACTTAGAAAAATATTGGAAAATAGTTTCATTCTTATCTTTCATGGATCTTTTTCTTCTAATCAGACCCTCAGACATACTGGCATCAGATTCATTACGACGACTTTGGAAGTTGACATCAGAATTCCCCATGGGCTTCTTTGTGGATGTACACGAGAAGTGCTCTGTTAGCATTGCTTCCAGCCACCGGGTGCTTAAAGAGAGATCAGCATTTCTTTAGTAAATCCTGTTTTTGAGAGATTTTGGCCATAAAAATCCACTTTCGGCCAAAACTGCACATTCACTTTCTCTCTTGTGTTGCATTCCTGACCACCAACCATCTCGGTAGCTTCTGGTCCCCAAACATTTTGTGGTTTACACCTTCTTGGTTTGGGTTAAAGCATGTTCCTACTGCACCGGAATTGGTATCGAAGCCATTCCCATGGGACCAGGAGCCAGGCAGATGCACAAGACCCAACCGCTGAGCAATTGTCTTTTCATATCAAGTCCTTCTTTTGCTGTATCTAGATGTTTATACAGCTGTCATCATGCTCTGAAAGTCACTGTGCACATTATTAATTCTTTATTGTTATCATGTAGGAGTAAAACTTCTTTTCCTGTCCTATCTTTGTCATTTTTTATTAAAGTCAAGTTCTCTCCTCTTTCTTTTATGCACACTCCAGGAAAGCTTGCTACTTGGTGCTGCTGGTTTGAGTTTCTCAGATTCACAGCTTTTTGCTCCCTGTCTCTCACTGGGTAAGCTTTGTCGTAGCGGTTCTGACACTTCATCTTGGGAGACGATATGGAGCCATGCCCTGTTATTATCACCCACATGCTATTGAGATGGTAATTTCCTGACACCAAACTGCATATTCTCATGGTGAGAAAACATCTTCCACCAAGAGAGTTCACATGTGAATAGCAAATTATGGGAATGACAGGGGTATTACCCTATACATCATTGTCAGAAATTTGATGAGGCATTTGTACCATAAGCAAAATATCAGCTTAGATGCTGTTTAAAACTAATTATAAAAATTTAAAACTTTTTATCTGTTCTCACAAATCTGACAAATTATAATGCTGATTTTATAAATGGTGAACCAAGTCACCAGAAGATGAAGTGACTGGTACGAGAGCACCAGGACTTGTACTTGGACCTGCTGCCAGCCCTATGGGACTGTCCTTTTGCTCAGCTCCCAAAGAGGAATGACTCTTAAGAATGACCATTATGGGTAACCCAGCAAATCTCAGCTGCAGAAATGCCAGATAATACCTGATACAGCCTTAGAAAGCTGTTAAGAAAGAAAAACAGCTGTTCTGTTACCAGTACATTTCCCCCATGAAGCTGCTGTTGGCAGATGGTGTCCCCTCTAACAGGACATCAGCGCAGCCACAGCCAGAAGTGACTGCACGGTCCTGCTTGGGTGAAAAAGCCAAGGCTCATCTCAAGTCTGATGGACCCAGTTTTTTTTTTTTCCAGAAACAAATCTATCTGACACCCGCCCCCCCCTCCCCCCCCCCGATTTTTCCTTGCTCAAAATGGTTTATTGTTTTCTCCAGTACTTTTTTGTTCAGTGGCATTTGATGATATCTTGTGTGCAGCTTGTTACCTGTGTGAGCTGGATTTCAGCTGCTTTCTGCTTTGTGTGAACAGGGCTAGCTGTTATTAGGGAGCTTTGCCACCGGGTATTGTTTCTCTTGTCTAGAACGTGGGGAGTGTGCCTATGCGGGATTTTTTTTGCCATTGCTTCATCGACAGTTAACTCTACGTGTTTTATACAAGTGTAAATTCAGCATAGACCTCGTGGCACGAGGCTCCTTCACAAAGGCATCTGCCCTGGACCAGTGCTTCAGAAACCCACATCAGGGAGGCAGAGGCATCCAGCCCAAGATCCATCATTTTGAGTGTTGTTCCCATGCACATCCCCAGCAGCAGACCAGGCCGTGGAGGCAGGACAGAAGCTGCCAACGGCTGCCCTCTGCAAAGATCTATTGCAGAAGCACCATGTTACTGCATGTCATAACATCCTCGTGGCCAAAGAAGACTTTAAATCCCCTCAGCTTCGCATTTTCTTGGTTCCGTTTCCAGGATTTTCACATAAACTGAATATTTCTTTGAAAACAGCCCTCACCCTGGTCACACTTCTTTGAAGGGCTGCGGATAAAAGATTGTCGGTTGAGGAAATCTCTAAAACGAGTGAAAACGTGTATCTGTAGTAGTTCTGAGAATGATATCAAATACAATTGCAAAGTTTTTATTAAGGGGCACGCTGTAAAATGCGGCTCTGTCCCGCTAAAGAGAATGTTGTGCAACGGGTGCAGCCCCAAACCAGCTTTGCTGTAAATTTGTGCCATTTTGCACTGACAGAAATTATGCAGGGAGAGAGCAAGCCTCTGTTTTACTTTGTCCCGTGCCAGTTTGGGTGGCGTAACGCATTGGTGCTGGCATGCAGATATACAGAAAAGAGCTGCTGCATTGAGTTAGGGAGGCAGCGGGCTGCGAGGAGCAGAGCGTGACCTGGTTTTGTCATGGAAATGACAGCTGCAGTTCCCCATCGAAGCTGAAACTTGGCCACCCCCCTTTTCATTCAGTCTATCTCCTTCCAAATAGTCCCTGTCTACAGAGACAGAAATATTTATAGTCTTTCTTGAGGAAATTGAAATAGTACACACTGAAGACCCCCAAAGCCTGCTTCTCTGCCAACATAAACAAAGCTGGGGAAAAAATACATTCTTTATGTAAATCTGATGCATTATATTTGCATTGTTTGTTTTTCCTCTACCAGACAGGAGGTAGTGAAGAGAGGTATGTGTCCGAAAAGCTATAAAGCCTTTAAAACCCCAGGTGCTACCTTGGCCACGCCACTCACCTCACATCCTTAGCATCACACCAACCTACTGCATTTTGGGTTCTGAAAGGCTCATGCACAGACAAAAGCAAACACTTTTGAGCAAAAGCGTTACTGGAGAAACTTTCGTGCTAAGGTATGTAAGTACGGCCAGCCAGAGGATAACTGACCGTCTGACAGATGCTGGGAAGGATTCCAAGTCAAACAGCACATCAAAAAACATCCGTTCTCAGACTGCTTACGCCTTGGACTGCTCTTCAGTCTATCTGATCATCATGTCCTGTCCATCCGTGTAAAAACAGAAGAGAAAGAAAAAAGAAACCCAACTGTGGTATTAGAGAATTTTCAAATTGTTTGCTCTGTACACAAAGGGCAGTGGCTCGAGGTTGCTCTGCGGTTGTGGTTTAAAGCCCATGGTGATCCCCTTGGTTGCAGGGCTTTTCTTGTGCTGGAGAATTCCTTTTTTGCATGCAATGTTTGGGAATGCTCTTCCAGCTCCCAAAATCTCGCATGCTTCTAGCTGAGGTAAGTGCCAGTGAATGTTGATCACAGGTGAGCACCATGGTCATAGGGCTGCCAGTAGAGGTGGCCACAACCTTATAAACACACTGTAAATGAAAGTGCAAGGCTTCCCAATATTCACTCAGGGCTTTGAGTTCTGAAAGCAATTTCAAATATAGCAATAATTTTGCAGTAAAGAAAAAAAAGGGTTTCTTTCCCTTTCCTAGAGACTTTACTTGGTTTTTATTTTTAAGGGAATTGATTGAAGGAAAATCTGTAGTGGCAAACTTAAGTTATTTTTCTAAGGCACATTGAAGCCACTTTTCAGGCTACTATAGAAGATGAATGGACTGGAAAGTGGCTGAGTTGCAGGTAAGGTTGCTGAGTGTGCCTGTATTTCTGCTTCCATGCTGATTACAGTCATTACGGTTATTGAACTCTATACTGTACAGTACATATTTTTAATTACATTTTAAATTATTCTCGGGCAATGTGCTATAGCGCGGGTCATCGGGGGGTGGGGACAGAAGCTTTTGTGTCTCTCCTTCTCCTTCCTTGTCTTTGGTTTGGGCAGAGTTACCCATCCTTGTATTTGAAGCAGACTCTGTAAGGACGGCATTTAGGCGCACGCATGGCAGAAATGCTGTTTTAGCTCTTACCACCCAGGGTACAGGCGAGGCAGTGGTATTGGCCAGTGACACGCTAATAGATTGTAGGTAAATTTTGCCACAAGATGGTAAAAACATCAATGTCCTCAATGGGTAACATGATGAAACAACCCTGACTGTTCCTGAGGGAGCAGGACAGACACCGGGTCCCTGGGGGCTGAGCTGCGAGTTCCTCTGGCCTTTGGCAGTCCAGACATCAAAATAAATTGTGTTATTTAAGAAAATGATAGAAAATATCACATTCCCAACCAGTCAGTGCTGTGAGATTTACAGGATGTAAGTAACTCTGGGTTTGTTGTAAGGATTATTTTTTACAAAATGGATTGCTAATGTTAAATGACTTTTGAAATATTCCTGAAGTGAGAACTAGAAAAGATAATAGAGATGTAACAGGGAGTGACCTCTACAAAATGCAGGGCTAGGTTATTGCTCGAACACTGGATAAGGGAGGGCTGATAATAAACACATCCCTTTCCCAAGGGAAGAAGGAGTTGTGTCTCGGAAGGGTGAGGAAGGGAAGGGTCATGTCTGGGAGACAAAGCCCTGGGACTCGCCAACCCCTTTCTCAGCAAAAAGTCACGTTTCTGGGCTGGAATTACCTATGGGAGGTTGGCAATCGTTCCAGTGGGATGGAACCTGGTCTCTCAGCCTCATGGATACATCCCACTTCTGGCTCTTAATTCCTTCTCCATAGGGCTGCTGCTGCAACAAAGCAAGCTGTTGCAGTTAATGGAGAGTGATATCCTCAAAATATTCCTATCCATAATACGCCACAGCAGGAATATAATGCTACTGAACTCTACAGTGTGGATTAAAGCTTTAGAGACAACATATATACCCACTTTCAAGTCCATGAAATTAGAAATTTATATTTATAATACAACAACCGGGAGGCGTGGTGGTGGGGAGAAGTACATGATGGCTAAGGGAATAGAAAAAGTGATGGACAGAGGAGTCCGAGCTGTCAGCTCCATCTGCTAGGCCTCCCAAGTAAAACATGACCAAGGGCTGAAATGTCCTTCTGAAGTGACAGCTGAATGCTTGAGGTCGGGAAGAATGTGGTCTTGGAGCTGACACAGCTAAACTGCAGAATAACTTTTCTGCATCGCAGCAAAAGCCTGGCTTTCGTCTGGGGCAAAGGGAGGACAGAAATAACCCCCTCATTGTGTGTTCACCTCCCCAGTTGTAAATCAGGATGGCCAACCTCTGATTGAAGGCAAGCTTAAAGAGAAGCAAGTCCGGTGGAAGTTTATCAAAAGATGGAAAACTCGCTACTTCACTCTGGCTGGCAACCAGCTGCTTTTTCGGAAAGGAAAGTCTGTAAGTCGGAAGACCATCAATTTGATTTCTCTCTTTCCCTCCTCCCCAACACCATTCCCCAGAGGTTTCTACCACCCAGCTTTGCCTGTGGTCTCTGTACGCTGCGTGGCTAATTTCAGCCAAGGGGTTGCTCACCAGCTGGAGTTATATTTTTCTCTCTGGATCAAGAGCGTGAGATTTTTGAGAGTGCTCAGTGTCAGACTGGCACTGCTCTTGTTCAGCCAACAAATGCCCAGGGCTCAGCACTGCGAATCAGCGATTTATACTCTACTAGCTGGTGACCTGTGCCTGAGCATCGTCCCCTCTGCCTCGAGGTATCCCAGGGTCACCTCTCGGGCAGTGCAAAAGCTTCTGTTCCTGAAGGGATTACAGTGGGTTAGAAAATAGTTTCCAGTCTTGACCAGTGGTTCTTTATTTCCTTGAATAAACACAAATTCAATAAATTCTGCTCAGGTAAATATAATTTTTCCACTTGCAAAGCGCATGGCATGGGACAGCAAGGTATGTATCGGCCACAGCCAAAATGCTGCAAGTGAGCTGTCGTTTCTGGGTCCCCAGTCTTCTTGGGACCAGCAGTGTCTGGGGGGAGATGGTTATGTTCAGCACATCTGGAAAGTCAGGCCCTTCTGAACACCTCAGGGTAGTCTCCAAAATCAAGCAAATGTTCACCTTTTTTGAAAGGCTTGCCTGCTTTTGTACATTAATAACTGTTCTTGACATGAGGGCATTATAATCGCCATTATATGTGCAGGAAACACAAGTGTATTTAAGGCAAGGTGATGCTAAAATGCTTTTCTCCCAAAGGAACGGAGGTTTTTTTGCTTTCACTTCTACCCTCATCTAAATTCAGAGAAATTCTGCTGAAATTTCTGTGAAATCATTTGAAATTTATACCGATAGGACTCAGAGACAAGTGTGTCCCAGGGCATGGAAGAGCAGGTAATTGAATCCAGTCCTCATTAGTTACTACTTCTCAGTTATGAGAAACTAATTTTCTTCAGCTTTTCGCAATGAGAATTATCAAACATTGTGCAAAATAGTCTACTTATTTTTGTTACAGGAGCTCTCTGTTAAATGATCGAAAAATAGCAGCATCTTCCAACTACAGCCAAACCTTAATATTTCTGGTAAAACCCCTTTATTTTTATAGAAAGCTAGTAGAGCTCTTCAAGCTTCTCAAATGGCTTCCTGAGCCCCTTCCTATAAGAAATACAACAGGGTGTCGTGCCTGGGAGGAACACGTGCCTTTTGTGGGACAATACAATCCTTCTGAAAGCAGGTAGTTCAGGAAGCAGCCTTTTTCTTACTGTCTAGTGAGTTTTTCTGATGTTTTTGGTTGAGATCCTGAAGACAGTTTAATCCATACGTGTCCCATAGCTACAGCTCAGTACTGGCCGATGCTCGCTTTTGAAAGAGTATCATAATAATTGTCATTTTTTAGCAAGTCAATTGGCTTATAGAAACGTATTTAAGAGAATGCCTCTAATTAGCTCTCCAAACAAGCCAGGCATAAGGCAGCACATCGGAATACCTTGATTACTGCTGGGATGCGATCGCCTCCTTAGATTTGCATTCTCCGTGCTCCCCGTGTTCACGTGGGGACCATACAATGCACCGCAGGCGGGTGAAGCTGGCAGATTAGATTGTTGACCAGCAGATTTTGCAAAACAGCGTAATTCATATAGATTAACTTTTCCTTTTTAACTGGCAAACTCAAGGCTGCTTTGCTTTTTAAAGTTGAACACAAATACCCGGACTGGTTCGTCAGCGTAGCAGGCTGGCGTCCAGCCCCCCGGGGACAGCAGCAGGGTTATTGCGCCTGGGTAATCAGTCTTTCGAGCTGGTGCGTTATATCCTGTTACTTCTACATTTTTGGCTTAAATTCGAGAGTCAAGTTAACCATTGCTCGGGTTGCAGCCTGGAACAACCCTGAGCTCACCAGTTTAGGTCGCGTGTGTGCTCTGGGCTGACTATTGCAGACACCAAACACAAAATTTTAAGCCCTTTAAGCAGGGCTGGAGGTCTGAAGCCTCACAGAAGCAGTTTGGACAGTAAAGTGGGATTTTTCAGATCCTGCAGGAGGTCTGCTCCCGCACACCTCCGGCACCCGACGGGATGACCAGCCCTGCGCCTCGCTGGCTGGGGATGGGTGCCGAAAGCATTGCAAGGTGCAGGGCTACAGGCTGTGGCCAGCCAAAGCAGCGGTAGGGGCTCCTGCCCAGCTGTATCTGGTGCTTGTTTCAGTCTTTGAGGCAGGACGGTGCTTGCCTGGCCGAGCACGACAGCTCTGCCCCATCATCTCTGGCATTGCAGAGCAGGGCTGGGTGCTGCGTGGGTGTTTGGACTCTACATCCTGCTCACTTAAAAATACAAATCTAACACAGAGGAGGTATTGTGAGATGGCCAGCTGGCTGTGCCTGCTTATTCCTGGAGCCCCACCATGAACCTTCCCTTCGTCAGAGTAACCATGTGGACAATATTTGCTCTGTGTAAGCAACTGTATGGCCAGTGGGTAAAGGGGAGGCAGGAGAAACCCAAAATATAAGAGCTCCAAAAAAGAGCCACATCCTAAACTCCTGGAAAATTGCGGTAAGTTCCTTCCACAGAAATGTGCCTAGGGTACAATCAACTTTCTTTAGCAACTTGAGGTCAAACGCTATGTGGTAATGAAGGGAGTATATAATTTTTGCTAGATAGCCTTCTAAGTGTAAGGGTCTGGCTCATGGGGTGCAAAGTTTTCATTCTCGAGTCTATTGTTGCTTTGCATTTTCTGTAATAAAATTTTCATAATGTTTATGCCAGGTCAGATTTCAGTGCAGAGCCAGCTTAATACTGTCGATAAAGCCTTAATTGGTGTTTGTGGAAGCAAGGGAGGGTGTGCTACTGCTGTGGTCCTGTGGTCGTGCATGGGGAATCAGTGATGGCTCTGGAAATGTTTGTTCCCACGTGAAGTTAGAGATGAACTTCATTGTTCATGGAAAGTCGTTTGGTCAGAACTGAACATTTTGGTGGGAAATTATCCATTTAAAGAAAACTTCTCATGTCTGGAATAAGATCCCTAATAAAAAATGAATGAGACAAACAAATAAAAGTTCCACCCCAGAATGAGCAACAGCAACACCAGGGGATGGAGCTGTGCCGGGAGGATGACGGCTCTGCGCTGTCCCTGCCGTTCGCAGCCCAGGGACCTTCCGTGTCCTGGAGGGATCTGTCTGCTCACCCAGCCGCTGGCGCTGCCGAGGGGTTCGTGCCAGCCTCTCTTGCTAGAGAGCTGCTCTGGTCAAGGGATGGTCTTCAGTGCTGTTTTGAGTCAGAAAGGAGGGGATCGCCCAGGGATTAAGGCACTTTGGGAACGTAGGAGACCTTGATTGCAAATAATACAGAAGAGCTCCAGAAGTTGGGAAACGCATCCTGGGTATTCAATATGGATGTGGAAAAATGGCAGGTCAGTGGTAATGGCAGGGGACTGTCAAATCCCAGGGAGGAACCACAGCCATTGGGCTTGGGACTTCTTTTGGATGGTCTTTTCAGATGAGCTTTTCCTTAGAAGAGTACGCTGTTCTTGGTTCTTTCCCAGGAGGACTGAGACATTATTGCAGAAGTCTCCCTGCCCAGCTCTGGTCCTGTGTTTCAGAGCTGGCCTGCTGGGAGAGCAGACGAAGCTGGGGCAGGCAGAGCAGCTCTGGAGACAGCAGCTCCCACACTGCAGCCTCTCTCGAGTCATGCTCAGCTCCTGCAAGATAATTAGCCACTAATTCTCACTCAGATCAGTCCGGACCTTCCCTGTAGGATAGGAGCAGAAAGCTTTTGGAAAATCTGCCTTATTCCTCTTGGTAAAAAGTGTAAGAAGCTCAACAGGAGAAACATAAAATATTCTGGAGGAATCAGGGCCTTGGGCTTAAACTTCTCACCTGGAGACCCAATTTGTACATTATTAATGAGCTCACGATCCTCTTCTCCTGCAGGAAACTTCCATGATTTTGTACAACTCTCTCTCATGCTCCCTGGATCATATTTCTTGCAGTGACACTAAGATTTCCTAGACTTACCTACCACCTCATATGTTTTCAAACAAAATTGCAACTGAGCTGTCCCATATTCTCCATTCCCCATGGAGAAATGCCATGATTTTCTTCACATTCCTGGGTCAGACTCGAGGTATCTGTTCTGTTCTCAAAACCAGCAAAAGGAGTTGCTGCTTCCATTTTTGAGTGGAGACTCTGAGAAGGGAAACAACTTGTCACTGCTTAAGAGAAGAGAGCTTTCTTCAGTCCCCGAGGACTGGCTGATCTTTGTACATAGGAAGCATTCTCCAGTGGCACTACTTGTGCCTGGCAGCGTTAACAGAGGTCACTGTTATTAAAATCCAGAGAAAGGAAAATCTAAGCCCATGTTAACAGCTGAAGCTGGAAATAAAAAGTACAGATGCTGAGGGGGAAGAGCTCATGACCATCAATGTGGACCCTTGGCTGTGGGGTGCAGTAGACCATGACAGCCATGAAAGCCGGTGGCGTTCAGTAGGGGAGTGTGGCACGGCGGGGAAGGGGGGGTTCTAACTCCCCTAAGGCACTTTTGCCAGGTGCCCATCAATGCGTTTCCCCACACGAGCAATGTTTACAAGCCCAGCTCTAGACATCAACTGTTCACTAAGACGGTGGAAGCTCTACCAAATGAATTTGGTTTTGTCTGTCTTCCCTGTGTTTCAGAAAGACGACCCCGATGACTGCCCCATTGAGCTCAGCAAGGTGCAGAGCGTTAAAGCGGTGGCAAAGAAGCGCAGGGACCGCAGCCTGCCCCGGGCCTTTGAGATCTTCACCGACAGTAAGACCTATGTTTTCAAGGCCAAAGACGAGAAGAACGCCGAGGAGTGGCTTCAGTGCATCAATGTCGCCGTTGCGCAGGCTAGAGAGCGGGAGAGCCGAGAGGCCACCACCTACCTGTAGAGCTGTGGGCATCTCCGTGGCCATGCCAGCAAACCAAACGTGTCTGGGACCGCTCCGGCACAGAGCATCCCGCTGCCGTACCGTGAACCTCTTTTACCTGCAAAAACCCCATCGGCTCCGGGATCATGGGAAACTGTGGGGAAGACCATGTGTTGGCATGGGCTAGGGAGAGCTTTGTGTGGTGCGAGAGGTCTAAGGCATCAATAACACTAGTAGGTGATGGCGTGCCACCATGCGGGAGTGCTCCCTGGCACTGGGACATTGGCTGGTGTGGAAGCAGCTTCCACGTCCATATGTGAAATGCAGGTTTTTTTCTTCAGCCTAATGGCCTGCAAGCCAGGAGACGTGGTTAGAAACAAACCCTAACCCCAACCCCTCAGCCTTTGCTTCTGAGATGCACAAGGTCTCGGTGGCTTGAATGCCGAGAGGATTCCAGTGCGTAAGGACTTTCTGCTTTCCTCAATCACTTTCTGTCTGTAAAAAGATCATTTTCCTTCTTATTTAATCTCAGTGTACTTTATCCTTTTACTGTTTATATGTATCTGTGGAAAAAATCAAATTTGCTGCTTCTTTCAGGTTTGAAATTGAGCAATTTTAAAGATTTAATACTGCTGAAAAATTCTTTTAAATATTTAACTGTTTTGATTTTCCCTCTTCTTCCTGCTTTTTCTCCCCTTCATAACTGAATGTAATTTTTAAAATTTATTTTCCTTTCTTTCTTTAATTGCCTTCTCTGTTCTGTAACTTTTCAAAATTTCTCTAGAACTGGAAAATTCCCAGTTAGGTTGATTTTCTTTGTCACTCTCAAATGATTCCAAAGTGGAGGAAGTGCTGTAGAAAAGACTGAAAGGAAAAAAGGAAAAGAGGGGGGGAAAAAGAATGAGAAGTCTGTAAGTGAAGAAATTAACTCAGAGATCATTCAAGGCTGAGTAGAAATAAAACTTAAAATTTTCCAACCTAGAAAAATGTACCTTTTGCAAAAAAATGTTGCCAAAAAGGGGGAGTTAAGAGGGGGGAAAAAAATCAGGAAAAAAATGAACCGTAATGCTTTTTACTGTAATATGTGTCTTCCACTCAGTTGCAGAGGGAGCCCACAGCTTTTTTGAAAGTTCCTTGCAGAGCATGGCAATATAATCTGCTTTCTGAAATAGTCTCTTGTCAACTTTCTGTAGCATTTGCTGGGTGAGTTTTGGCTTTGGCTGCGGGGACAGGAGGGCAGCAGGGGCTGGTGAGGGTTACAGGGCGGCTTGGGCGGCCGCGACGGCGGGGACCTGCCAGGGGTCATCAAAAGCGCTTGAGGAACGGGGGGCGAGAGGAATGACCTGGGAAATAAATTCAGATTAAAGCCTATTGAGTAAAGCTAGCGCTGGTGCTGTCGAGTCAAGCCTGTTCTCAGCGGTCACCACGAGGTTTATGTCTCACATCACAGTTCTCCGCTGGGGTGCAGCTTGATGGCTGCATACCTCTGACTTTACAGCCTGATTTTTCCACCATCCTAACTGTTCCCAGCTCTCTTGCTTTCACTGGGGCTGCTGCCAGTCAGCAGCTCTGAAAGCGGGGAGGAGAAGATGGGCACGAAGCTGAGCAAGGGCTGGAAGAGGTGTGGAGGGAGTGGGATCCAAGTGATTTAACTTAATGGTTTGGTGCCTGCTTCCTTGACGCGGTGGTTCAGCGGCATTCATGGCCTGAAGCTTGGAGTCTTGTAGCGTGCCATATAAATATTTATCTTTGGAGTTTGATAACTTGCAAGCACTGAGCGTTGCTGGTGTTTGTCTCTCCAGCCGCCAGAGCTCTGTAATTTGTTACACTGACAGGTAAGATGCTAACGTTTGGTAATGAGCATTTACTTGAATTAGAATGAGAAATAATTAGTTTATGGTACCATAGGAGTGCCTCAGTTCTGCTGCCGGGTCAGAGCTAAGGGCTGCCCGGTCTCTCACAGCAGCCAGAGCTGGCGGCTCCAGAGAGGTATTTCCCAATGTCATCCATCGAAGCACTGTCAAATGTTTTGGGGAGGAACACCGTGGACCTCGGAGCATTACCAGCGCAATGAATTTCCATTTACAGTGAAACGAAAATCAGGCTAAACTTTGAAAGGCTGTTTGCTGTTACTGTGTTCCTTTTAGTTGCCTGCACTTGTGGCAATGTCTGCATTTCTTTGCTTGTTTTTTTTCCCCATTATTTTCAATCATTTCCCAGACCCGACGACGGTGTTTGTGGAGGCCCTGGGGGACAGCGGTGCACCAGGGAACTGGCCGAAAGACGCTGAGACCTTGTGCGCTGCGGCTCTGCTGTAGCCACACGTGGGCAGGGTGCAGCGAGTGCAGGGTGGAAAATAAAAGCAAACAAGCTCAAAATTGGTTTGGGGCACGATTAATCTGAGGTGAGCAAACTCTGATGGTGACCTTCTGGTGGCAGGGATGATGGACCTGCCTGGTGCCATGCTGCCCACCCATAGCCCTGATACCACCTTTCCAAACCAACCCTCCAGCCCAGAGAGGTCCCCGTCCCCCGGGTTGTGCCACCCAGCTGTCCTCCTCCTCCTCCTCCTCTTCCTCGGCCACCGAGCGCCAGCTGGACCAATCCCAAATCATGTCTTTTCCAACTCTCCCCATTTTCCCCAAATCCTCGTTGAGACAGTGAAACAAAACTGGTAATTCCTTCCTTATGCTCTCGCGCTCCTTCCCCGACTCCTGCGGGAGTTCATGTATGTTTGTTTCGCTTTGCTCGAGGGTCTCCGGTATTTCCTGAGACCTGGTTCCTCCCAACGCTGATGGGCTGGAGCCCTCCTCCAGCCCCAGGGACCTCCTGCCCTGGGGACCTCTGCAGCGTGTCTCAGCCAGTGCTCCAGCCCAGGCTCCTAACACACGTCAAACAACTGACCTGGCACCTGTGCCCCGGAAGGTCAGCAACCCCTGGTCTGAAAAGACAGTATTTTATTCCCAACATTCCCATGCTAACTGGAGAAGGAAGTGCCGATAGATCACGCGGCCAGTGGCTGAGAACAAAGAGGTTGCTGAAGCATTCCTGGATGATGGAAAATCAGGGAGGGCTTTAAAGCTGGCCATAGGTTTGTAGATTGAAAAGATAAATTTGCATTGGTGCTAGTGATGTCAGAGGGGAAAGAGGAGACCTCTGTCAACGGCCCATGCAGTGCCTTAACCAGCTCCAGACTCCCTGATGCTCTCGGTGCTCCAGAGAGATGCTGAAATGTTCAAATTCCTGAAAATTCTTGCAACAGCTGAAACGTGGAGATGAGTGTTAGATCGTAGAATGTAGCAAAGTGTTCAGAACAACTTTGTTAAAGCTCGATTTTGTTACAGAAAATATTGAAAGCCCATCTGGGACCAGTCTATCCAAGCAAGTCTATGGACATCAGCGTACGTCGCCTGGCTGGGCAGAGTCCGGCTCCCCAGTGCGGAGTTCCGTCCTGCTCCCTGTCGCTTACATGGAATCAGGTAAGGTGTGCCCTGTGCCGGTAATACAATATTGTAACACTTACAACCTCTACTATACTTCACGCCTCTAAACCACACGAATTCAACCCTGATGCTGAAGACCAAAAGCGGGGTGTTTTGGGGAAGGTGCACCCTTTTCACCTGTGACCCTTTATTTACTGTTATCTCGGTGATATGGGATGGTTTGTTTGGGGTTGCTCATGCATAGCATGCAAAGCAGGCTTGATGCAGACAGCCTGCACTCCAGGACTTCACACAGCACGTAAGGAGTGGGGAAGAAGTCTACAGTAAATTGCGTATTATGTCCACACAAATAATGCAGGTCTGTGGACCGGACTGCTGCCATCTCCCCGGCCTCTGGATGTAAATGGAGCCAAACCTTGATTTAAAGGCAGCAGCGCGAGGGTAAGAAAAGACAGACGATGGGAAATTTCCACGGCCTCTCTGGCAGACGAGGAAAGGAGATTTCAGTCATTTAATTTTCAATACGTGGACCAATAAATCCTTACTTTACCCACAGGACACGCTATTGAGTCTAATGGGAATGAAGTTAATTCATAGGTGTGAACTTGTGGATTTATGGTCTTAAGTTCCAGAATTACATCCTATACTAAACACTGAATTCACCCGCTGAGGCATGTCACTGGAGTTCAACAATAGAGTAAGTTGGCCATTAAAAGCATTTTTTACAGACAAAATAGTCTGTATTTCTTAATCTTGTTGCCAAGTTTCAGTCTGCCACCTATGCATTACATCATCAATTTAATGCACCTGCTTATCCGTGCGTACGTATGTACAAATGCATGTTGTCGCCTATCTGACAGAGTATGGGGATGTGCAAATCGGGGCTGAGCATCCATTTCACCGAGTGATTTCCAGGTCTGACTGTGAAATTCGTGTACGGGGCAAACATGGCTCTGCTTCACCTGCTGTCTCAAGGCTTTGTCATCAGCACTTGGCTGTCACCAGTCGCCTACATCCTTCCTTTCAATCTCGACGTGATTGAAACAATATGGAATGCATAGCTATGTAGTTAGAGAGACCGTAGGTTCTGTGCCAAAAAATAATTGCAGAAAATAAGAAGCTTAGCCACACTTCTCCTGTCTTAAATTAAAACTTGGAATAAAATAAAAGAGAAATTCAGCTGGCAATTTATTCTAGTCATCCTCCTAAAAGGAGAAACACAGAAATCATCAACCTAGTTATGATGAGAGCAGGGAGATTTAAAAATAAAAATAAAAAAAATCCGACTGTTGCAAATTTTCTTCTCGAGCAAATATATAAATAGGTTTTATTGGTTCTTTTTAAAATAACACGTATCGAAACACTCTAGATTTAAATAGCTGCTGCCCTCTGAACAGGAAACATGTTGGTAGTTTCTCCTACACTGCATTTTCTTGGTTTGTTTGCTCATCCCTTGCAGGAACCACCCCAGCCCACCGCGAAGACGATGCGAGAGCTCCCCGCGGTCCCGGCCCCGGGTCCCTGGGCACGCGAGCGTGTGTGGCTGCGCTCTCGGAAAAAGGGATGCAAACGCCCTCCTCAGCTGTAGCGCCGGGACTCTGCCGAGCGTCCGCTCCTCTCTGCCAGGAAACAATCTGCCTTCTGTCTTGCACAACTTCTGGTACAAAAGATGTTATTGTCTTTCTGGGGGCGGGGGTGAGTTCACCTTCGCTGAAGAATCCTGTTATTCAGACAGTGTTTGGCGGAGGAAAGGAGCCTCGCTCCTATGGAGAGAGGGACAAGTCCCAACCCTGGCTGCATGGGACACTAAACCCAGCTGGTGTATCAGATACCGCGCGCCCGCCTGCTCCCCAGGGGCAGCAGTACTGCCATTTCCACGGGGTCCGTGAGAGCGGGCGAGCTTTGGAGGGGTCCGGGCTGCAACGCCGGGGCTCAGCCAGCCGGTCCTCCCCTTACGGCAAAGCATCACCTCCCAGAGCCGTGGCACAAGGTGGCCCGGAGCACAGGCTGCCAACGGGGAGAGCTCCCAGCCCAAACCAACACCCTCCAGCCCCCTCTGCATACTGGGCAGACAGGCCGAGGCTTCGGATCTAAACCTGAACCTACAGCTACAAAACCAGACCAAAATCTGGACCTGAACACTCCTGAATGTGAGCAATTTCCAAACCTAACCCAAGTTTTACAGATCAGCATAACTTCTCCAGGAAACATAATTCTTCAAAATACTGGCTCCAGCTTACGTGAACATTTTTATGTAAGGACAATAATCCACTTTTTGCTGGAAGAGTTGACGGCCACCATGATTTCTGTGCCACATCACGTGTATCTTTCACGAATCCAAGTCTGGGTGAGTGTTTGGCCTCACATTACACTCAAGAACAACTGGTACTTCAGCATCACTTCTTCACCCGTCTGACGATGCGACAACAAAGAGGAACAGTCCGACGGTTTTGGCATGGAAGAGCTGGCTCACACCTCTCGGGCTATAGACCAGCTTCATCACGTAGCACTTCTGCAGGGAGGACAGGAGCCTGGGCCCCGTCTGCCGGCTAACGCAACGCAGGGAGCAACTCTCCCGCTGGTGGGGTGGGAGCTGGTGAGGTCAGAGCAGAGTGGGGTGTCCAGCAGCGGGATGAGCTGGCTTCCAGCTGTGTGCAATAGCAACGGTCTGCAGTTGCTTCAAGCACCGACGGGTGCAATCTGCAGCACCGGACCACTGCACCAAAGCCGTGCTGTGAATGGAGTGGATGACATCCCGAGGTCCCTTCCGGCATAAATTCTTCTATGATCTATAGCGTGGCAAGAGGACTGCCAAAAGCGTATCAGCAGCTACCTTCGCTTCTAAAACAGACTGCAAAGCAATGCTGCGGCACTGCGTAGCCCCTGCAGCCTCACTACGCTGTATGGGGGCAGCTGCGTGCATGTTTCCTCTTGTGATGACTGCTAAGAGAAGAGCAAACAAAGAATAGACTTCTCTGTAAGCAGTGTGGCTAGCAGTGAGCTGCTGTGGAAAACTTTCTCATGGGGAAAATCTCTTCCCCCTTCTTCCTCCAAAATTGTGCTGTCATGACCATCTTTCTTCCTGTGCTTGTTTTGGTTATGGCTGTTTGCTTCTCCATAAGCCTGAGAAGAGTTTCTCCAGTGCAGACCCATGCCCCTGTGCGGACTCCTGTTATCAAGAGATCCTCTGATCGTGAGGATTGACCCATGCCCTGCCAGGGTCGGAGCAGAGACCCACAAGGCCTGTTTGTTGGCCACAGAGTGCTCAGGGTGGCCGCTGCACTCAAGATGTGCAAAGTGTGGGACCCTTCTGCTGCTGGTTCCCTTCTTTTTTCTTCTTCTTCTTCTTCTGCTTCTTCTGCTTCTCCTTCTCTGTCTTTGTCTTCTTCTTTGTCTTCTTTCTTCTTCATCTTCTTCTTCTTCTCCTTCTTCTTCCGTCTCCAGAATATAGATATTATAGATTTCTTACCTTTCAATTTCCCACTTGTCTTGCGTGGTTTGACTGCCCATGGCTGTAGGGAAAGGAGCAGTGAGGACTGGTTTCTCCTGGCTCATCTCTGCTGCATCAAACCATGGTCAGGGAGAGCAGGTGGCACAGTGGGTAAAACAAGAGCAGCTTACAATGGCACTTACAGCTGTTGCCCAGTCTGAGTTGCATCACGAGCAACACTGCTGGTTTCAACAGTTCTGGGGAACATGAAGAACGAGGTAGTTCCATGGTAAAAGGTTTGTAAGATAAATATGAAGATTAATGACATTTAGCCAGGCAAATGATACGTAATCATTGATTTCTCTAACAAATGTAACTACCTCATCTATTTTTCTGTTGCTCACAAGCAAATCATTCTTTGTTTCAAATATATTTGTTCTATTCCTGAAAAATTCTTGTATTCCTTCTTGTAAAGTTTTTGCAAATGGCTGTTTCTGATCACTTGACACCTGCGCTGTGCTGGTCAGTTTTTACTGCCCAAGCAGATATTTCTGTGCCCAGACGGCAGGATCATACATTCCGGAGTCAGGTGACAAAGAGCGGTCTCCCATAGACATCCTTATTAAATTGTTCTTTCCTCCCCAGTGCTAAACTGCCTGTGCTTGAAAATGAAAATTAAAATTTTGCACATTATTGCTGTGTTTACTAAGTCTCAAGGGCATCACATTCTCAAAACCAACCAAGCAACAGTTTCCAAGCAAGCACTGCAGGAGCATGCCGGCAGGGCTGGCCGGGCCGTAAACTCTCCAAGCCGTGTGCGCTTCCATGGGGCCGTTAGTAGCTCCACTTGACAGTGTTTCCTAGAAATATGAATCATAGGTTGTACACCAAAACTGCCTTCCCAGGGCTTGTTTATGAGAGCTGAGCCCAGTTCTGGGAAGTTTTCCAAGGAAATTTTACCCTACAATTCCCTCCCGCCTCCCCGAACAAAGCATTCCCTGGAGTGTTTGACAGGAACAGAGTAAAACGGGAGATAAATGCTTGGGTATTGCATCCAGGCATTGCATGCATGGTGGGTATAAATGGAATAAGCTGGACATTATTTTTGCAGCTTTTCTGATTCCGAGCTCAGCAGCCCATGGGAATAACCTTGCCTGCTTCTTGTTGACAAGTTGTCTAATTCATCTTGATACTGATGACTAATGCTCCTCGGGTAAAATCCTTGGCCCCACTGAGGTCAAATGCAAAACTCCTATTAACTCTAACAGGGCCAGAACTTTACTCCGATGATTGCCTGTCGTAGCGATACCTTTACAGCTTCCTACGATCACTGGACTTGCCCAGCTGCAGAAACACAAACCCTTCCCTCCCCAGGGACAAACCTCAGGCACCAGGTTTGCAGTGACGAGACTTTTGGTGAGAAAAGCTGCTTCTCTCACTCCCACCAGCATCGAGCATCGCGCATGCCTCGAGCACCGTGCACCGGGGCTGCCTTGCGTGGCGGCCGCCCCATGGGATGTGACCACCCCGTAATGTCGCTTCGCGTGCTTTGGGGCAGTGACGGTACCCCAGCTGGCTTTTCATGCTGAAATGGTAGGAGGAAGCAGGAAATAAATACATTTTATGGTTTTTCTTTGTTTCCAGTTAGGAAGTATTTATATTGCACCTGTGAAGGAACTGGACATTGATTAATTAGATGTCAAATTACAGCAACATTGAGCTGGCTCAATTATACCATAAATCTCCCCCTTGTCTAATTAGGCAAAGAAAGAAGCAAAATCAGACTTGATTCATTTGGCTGCTTCACTGAAATGTCCTGGAGCTTTCTAATTTGTTTGTGTTGGGGTTGGTCGTGTCAGGACCTGGATGTCCCTGGCCAGCCCTACCTGGTACCCCTGCCCAGGACCCCAGCCCAGCCCAGGGCCTCCATCCTGCCCCAGCGATGCTGTAGGAGCCAGTCCCAGTCCCCACCCCACTGGGGGATGCCCCCAGCCCCAGGCAGCCCTGACAGGTTTCACACAGCTTCAGGACATCAGAAGATTTAGATTTATTTGCTTCTATCAATGCAGAGACTCTAATATAACCGCCCTGTCCATCTTCCATGGATATAAGGCATTCAAAAGGTAATCCTGGCATTTAATTAACTGCAACTTGTAGTACACATTGAAATCACTTGGCTTTTTTAGGACAGAAGCACCAGTATGTTTAAGCAATAGCTACTGTTTAAAAGGCGAAGTTTTGCCTGCTGATCTCTGCCCTCCACCCCAGCCCTTCACTTCTTCTGGTTCCTCCTCAACAGGGAAATCAACCTGGACATGCGATTTCTGTCTGTCTTGCAGTTAAAGCATGGGGAAACTGGAATCTGAGGGGGTCCTTACAAACCAGGCAATGCTTTTGCTGGCAGTAAGCCTCAGAGAAGATGGCTCACTGAGGTCGGTGGCATCACAGCCCATGGTCACCCCCCGGGTGGTGCTGAGCGGCTGCCTCTTCCCCGATTTCACTGTGCAGTGCGTGGTTAAAGATCATCAAAAAAACATGATCACGGGAAGGACAGCAACGCCTCCAGGTTAGGAGCAAAAAAACCCTCTTTTCTAGTTGCTGGCAGTTATTCATGGAAAATATGTGTATCTGTAAGAGGGCCCTTTGTCTTTACTTATTTTTTGTAAAAGATAACTTTGCATTACCACGTAACACTTGTCAATGGCTACAAACCTGTATTTGGTGGAATGACTCTTTATTTAAGAGTAAACAACCGCAGGCGGCCATGTGTCACAAGGTGCAGAACAGATCTGCAACCAAAGGTCTCTGCCTGGTTGTGGTTTGGGGCTTCCAGCCCAAGGGAAAACATTCGTGGCAAGTGCTGTTGTTTTTCCTTTGAAGAGCACAAGTGTGAAGATCCTTTGCTTCAGTGCAGGTGGTGTTTAGGCAACAGCAGAGTATGTTTTTCCAGCTGTCCGTGACTGTGCCTCAGTTCTGACACGGAGAAGCCACCAGCAGGTTTCAGATGGCCCAGTGCCATGCCGAGGGCAGCGCTGAATCCTGGCCATGCACTCATGTAGCCTGCCAGGCTCCACTTTCCCATTTGACGGATCATGAATGTTTTCCCCTCTGTGTGGTCTCGAGTCTGCTCTCCTACCTTTGCTAGACCTTAGTGATGTCTTGTTCCTGTTGCTGAAACATTCACAGTTCTCTGTTGGGTTTAATGTGTGGGAATCCCCCTGTTTTATTTTCCTCAACTCGTTAACTTTCATTAAGACCTGCGGTGCTCTCCGAACGTCGATGCTCCTGATGTTCAGTTACACATGCAGCAGGGAAGGGCAGGGCTGTGTGAGTGTCCAGCTCTAGTGCTGCCCCTCAGCAGCCCAGTACGGCCACTCTTCTCTTCTGAAGGGAAGAAGAGAATCTAAAATAGACCGGGAATTCAGAAGGAAACAAAAAACAGGGTCCCTTTCACTCCGGCCATGCTTTAGCTAACCTGCTGTGGCCGCTGGTTCAGTGAAGTCCCTCTGCATCCCACTGCCCAACCAGCAAGTGATCAGGACCGACACCAGCATCAGAGAAAGGGTGGAAGCACATTGTCCACTAACACCTACAAGGTATGTCTTTAGAACATTGACTACAGCCCAAACTATGAAGAATCAAAGGCGCTTTCTAAACACATCCCATGTGTGTACAGGACTGTGACCGCTACATTGGCTCTCCGCCGGAGGTTGTACAGTATCAGGTTCGTTGTGTTTTCACCACATGTCTTGCAGATCTGGATCTAGCACGATATGTCTCCAGGATAATTGGGTCCAGCCAGTTTGAGATTGCCATCAGCAGGACAAACAGGACTTCAGAGGAGCTCCACAGTGCTCCTGCTACATGGCTGGGTGTCCAGAGACTAGTCCTGGCAGCACCGCACCAGGCAGATGCCTTATGTTAGTAAAAGAGGTAAATTATGTGTCTAAAATACCACAAGGCCTCTGACAAACCTCAGTTCTATCCCCAAGGCTCAGGCCTTGGGTACTCTGAAAGATGCAGGGCCATAACCTAAGCGCTGGCTTAGCTGCAAACCTCTGGCTATCCTGTCTTCCACACCACTGAGAACGCTCCCCCCAAACTGGGCTGAGTCCTGAGCCCCAGCAGAGCTCACTGACGCACCGCTGAGGTGTCCTTACGAGTTTATACCAAGGCTAGAGTTGTCTGAGCCCTGCGATGCTTCATGAGGCGATGGCCAAAGATTTGGAAGCACCTTTCTTCCTGCTACGTGCGAGCAGCAAGAAGGAGCCACGGGAGCCGCCTCCATCTCATTGCATCAGCCGAAGTCGTTCGGATGCTACGAGCGTAGGTGGGTGGCAGAATTGCTTAGAGCCCAGTGCAGGTTACCTGCAACTACCTTGAGCATGTCTGATAATTTTAGGGGACAAATTACTTAACACTCTTCACTTTGCCGAACATGCTACTGGCCACTTGCTGTTGCTTCTGCTTCCTGACAGAATGGCTGATGCTGGTGGATGGAAAAAAAAAAAAAGATAGTAACTGTTGGATAGGGAAAAACATTTGTCCGGTGCAAAGTTATTCCAGCCAGAATTCATCAATAGCTTGGTAATCACCTTGCAGCCCTCCAGATACTTTTGTGGATAAACAAAAAGCAGCAAACTGAATAGAAGCCGAGTATCGAAAACAATCTTTTGCAAACTGTTTCAGCTCTGTTGAGTGCTTCACATCTGGCTGTATCCTGGTCCACTTCATCACCAAGGGGAACGCATGTGAAAAGCAGTCGCCCTCTTCAAAAAGCTTATTTCTGCTTTTGGGCTTCCCTTTCTGCTACCTATTAGCTCTCCATATTCACAGCAGCTCACTTTCTCGCTCACAGCCTCCTGCTGCTTTGATCGTCTTTGACAAGAGCGATGCGATGGGGGTGGGGAAGGATGAAGGAAAACATTATGATTTTATCAGCAGCCTGTTGTACATACTATTATGAAATGAGAAATAAAACCCATGTGTAAAATACCAGTATTGGTACTAAACTATAAAGCCCATAGGCCTGTTAACTGCAGGGAAGGCTGTGATGGGGTGGATCAATGCTCTCAGACGAAAGCCAGCTGCCCAGCAGCTTGCCTCTGACAGCAACCAGTAGCAGATGCTTGAGGAGAACGTAGAAGAAGACAAATACCAAGTGACCCCCCTCTCTGCACCATCCTCTTTACTATCACCAGCAGACGCTTCAGGAACCTCTAACACCAGATGCTTCTTCCCGAACGCTACGTTTAATAACGAGATTTTGCCCAATCCTCTTTAAAGCCATCCATACTCTTGACGTCCCCAAGATCCTGAGTTCCACTGTTTACCTGTGTGGTGTTTGATCGTTTCAGTGTCCTCATCTGCAGATCTTCTAATGGCAGCATGAAGGCACTGGAAAGCACCTAAGTAATTCAGTTGCCCAGCACTGAGATTTCCTGCCTCCTTTTCTGTACACACGAGCCCAGCGGGCACTATGAAAGCTTTTGGGGGCATCCACAGCAAGCGCGGCAGGCAAATGGGAGCTGGTATGTGAGCTCCTTGACTCACTGCAGAAGAGTCGAAGGGAAGATAACTCAAGATCATTTGGCTTCTCTGAAATCTCAAGTTGTATCTAAGCATTTAAATGCAACAGGATCTTCAGGATGTTTCTGTTGTTTATTTCTTCTGACCCTTTTCAGTCAGAATGAGCAGCACAGGGTCTCATACCACCCAGTGTAATGGCAAACCAGACCATAGGTCTGTTGAAATACAAGCAAAATAGGTCTTTTTCCCCCCCCAAAGTAGCTAATGGGCCTTCTAAACTTTCACAGCTCCTGAAGAATTCACCATGTACATCCATCTCAGTTAAAATATTGTCAGCTGCCAGTCTTGTAAACCTGGCCTTACCCCAAGAGCCTCAACCAGATGAATGGCGGCATTCGAGGGCTTTGTGTATACTATATTTTGCCTCTTCCTTTCAATTTTCCTTTCTTTAAATCTATGGCTCTAATAACAGTGTAACAAGACCTTTCCGCTTCTGCATCTATATCAGTCACTTTCTCTAGGCCACTCCTCTTTTCATTTTTCTTTGAAAAAGTTCATCTCTGTTCTTTCCATCTAAAAGATTGGATTGTGATTGATGGAGGCAACGGGAAAGCGAGCACCTGAACTCATGGGATCAAAGTGCGACATAGCAGTCACCTATTTGTTTTAGGAAAGATCGGGCAAATCCATTGGCAGAGACACCTACTCATACACAGACACTGTCTGTTTATTTGGTAGGGAGGATCTTTAGGACAGGTCTTACAGAAGCCGCTGCCATGTAGCTTTTCAGAAGGTACCACCAAGCAGGTAGATGACTGCAAGGGCACCGACAATAAGGAAAGTTCACACTTGTCTGCAGCGTGGCATCTTTGGCAGAAGGTCTCATACACTGATGGCACTTTGTGTGATCCACCAGCCTGTGAGTTCCCACTATAACAGTGGTTTCAATTTTCTAGCTCCTTTCTACCAACTTTACAGTCTCCATGGGATAAAGTGTCCCATGGTAGACGTTCACTGCTGCTAGGACCCAAGTTATCTCAGATGTCCCCCAGAAGAGCACGGTGACAGGTATGAAGTGGTAGGAGGTAAGTGAGAGAAAAGAGAGATAAAAGAGGGAAGGAAGATGTTTCATGGACCTTCATGTAATTCTGAGTAAGAAAATGATGAGCAACGTCTCAGTGGGATGTGACTAGATGGAGCGCGTCTCTGTGTACGTCGTAAATCATCGAGGAGACATAGGCACTGCTAAGTTATTTACTGCGCACCCGAGGCTGCTGGTGTAACAAGTTGCCCCTGCAGAGAATGTCAACAAACACTACGGATTCACTGCCTTTCCCACTGGGCCTGGTAATTTTAGGAAAGGTCTAGATATATGCATATTGTTTTGATCATTACATTTTGGGTTAACAAATACAGCTCAACATGAAGTCCAAAAATGCGAGAAATGCCTTTTGTCCACCAGTGGATTTCAGCAGCTTGTTAAACGTTAATGGATTGTTTAGGCAGGCTAAAATCTGACGGGCCCCGAGATGGCCCATTGGAGACATCTTTCATTTATTTGGCCTGATGTGTGAGCTTATGCAGCACACTCCCCCTTAATCATAGCTGCATCCCAAAATGGGACTTGGGAAAAACACCATTGCAAAGCGGTCAGCTGGACTTTGCCAAAACTGTCTGGAAAGTTGCCATTACTGATTGAGCAAACCAGGTTTTCTCACCTCCTAAGAAGTAACTGAACTTGAGGTGGGTATAGAGAGGTGAGTGCCTGGGCTTACAGAGCTAATAGAAAACCAGCTGATGGGTTTAGGTAATAAGCTGCAGGTGGCAGAGAGCTACAAAATGGGTGGCCATGGCAGCTGGGAGTATGGAGAGTGGGAGCAGGGTTTGCTGGTTAGAGATGCAAGATTGTGGTGGCTTGGGGCTTCCTTGTTATGCAGCGTGCTGGATGGTGAAATTTCATGTGGGCTCACAGCCCAGAAATGTTCAGCAGGAAAAGTCCACCCAAAAGTACAAGGTTATTGGCTCTAGTCAGTGAAGCTCCTGAATTTGCTGGAAGCTGATTGATCACCCAAAGAAAGCCGTTGTGTGGCCTGCTTTGGTCTTGGACTCTTCAACAGAGTTCTACCGCTGCCGGGAGCAGGATGCTGAGCGGCACGGACGCTTGCTCTGATCTGGTACAGCCATTCTGGACTTTGAGAGGTGATACCACAGCTGACCCCCTCTCCTCGCAGGGCTGCGTTTACAGATGCTCCGAGCAGAGGTAAGTGTTGCTCTGGCAGCACCAGGGAAGCGGGAGAGTGTGCGACAGCTGGTTTTCAGTCGTGCTATGCATTGAGCTTTGAATGCATGGTGGGTTATTTCAAAGGAGCAAAGACCTTTAGGGGAGGCCTTGCTCTGCTCTGGAGTCGCTAGAGAGAAGGAACAAATATTTGGGGGAGCGCAGCCTGTGAAATACATCCAATCTGAAATCATATATTGGTTATCTTGATGTGGCGTGGGCATGGGAGAATTGGAACCATCCAGACACATGGTTGAGATTCTGATGCTTTCAGCTGACTGAATCATTCAGGTCTTCTATTAAGCTCCAGTGCAGCAAAAATGATCATTATAGTAAATTGTGAATTTTCTTTTGTTAATGATGTATGCAGATAGGCTTAAAAGGGAACAATTGAGTTATGCTGATCACTTCTGTGGGTTACAGTGTAACACCAAAGCAGTTGTACGGCACTTTTCGAGAGAGTGTAGAATCAGCATAAGCCTTGTTCTGCTGCAAAATAAAGTCAAAAGGTCTTTCTTCCAACTCTGCTGGTAATACTTGCAGGCACAAAAGGGCCACAAAATCCAAATTAACACATTTTGAATCTGACATAATCCATTATTAGTACAGTCCTGTTTGCAACTAATGCGGGATAAATGTGGAATTTCCCTGCTAAAGATCTCTGAGCTTCCCACCCTCTCCATGTAGCTGGCTCAGTGCCTTCTGCCACCCTCCCCCGCTTAGGTGGGGGATCAGTACTGCAGGATCCACTTTGACTTCTGTACAAACCCCTATCAAAGCTACTGGAGAAAAGCATAAGATGATGGGTGTTATTTTGATTTTTTTCAGTTCAATTCACTTCAAAATCTAGTTTTACCTAAGGTCAAACACAACTGTGCCTCAATTTTGGTTGGTTTTGTAGTAAAGTGCTGCCTCCTGCTGGGTAAAAGGCCCTATAATAAAGCATTTCTTCAGGTGAAAGAAAATAGTAAATTACTGAAGTCTAGGAAAGGGCTTTGCAGAGATTGCTCCCTTGGCAGTGAAGGAGGATAGCTGTTTTGCAAACTGTCTAGCACAGAAGAAACCGAACTGCCTGTGGACACAAGGGCGGCATAAGAAAATAGCTTGACATATCAAGGCAGCTTGTTTATCCCCCTGAAGGCAGAGGGATGCTGTCGGTGGGCCACCTACACAGGGGTAGAGAGCCAGGCTGCTGCCTTACTGCCTTACCCTCGTTATAACGGAGAGCTGTAGTTCAGGCCAAACCTCTTTGCTTGAGCCCAGTTTGGTGCAAGTGGAAAGGCGAATCCCTTGGGGAAGGAACAGGGAATGCTACCTTTCCCTGCTGTAGCGCTCAGTGTTGAGCTGCTTCTGAGGTGGTCGTCGGAGAACGTAAAAGATGTGCTTAGGAGCAAGTGCAGGGTCCTCCCCACTCCCCCACACTTCTCCAGCCTTTCTGGCCCAGCGATGCCACATATCTCCGCCTTAGCGAGCATGCGATGCTTGTAATGGGGAGTGGGTGCTGAGAACTGATGTTCTCAGTAGACCTGCTGAGGGGGTATTTCAGACCCACTCTAGGCAGTCCGGTGGGCTGAACTCTCCCTGTCACGACAGCAGGCTCCTGGAGTTCTGTCTCTGGAGCAGCTCCACCCAGGAGGAACGAAGGTGAAAAGAGAGCCTGTCCCGAGCACCTTCTCTAGCGGTGGATCCCAGAGGGGCACCCAAACCTCCTCTGGGTGCGTGAGTGCTGGCGAGCGAGCACTGGGGGGGGAAGAAAGGACATGCAGGGCTCTCGGAGGGGTCAGGGCTGGGAGGATGCTTGATAGCAGCTGTGAATAAACTGCAAAGAGGGAGGGGGCCTGGGATTGCCTGTATGCCCAGGGCTTCTTGCTGGCAAGCTGCAGGGTGCTGCATCCCGGCCGCTGCCGTCCCTCGCCGGGGGTACCCGCTGGCCCCGGCTCCAGGGTGCCTGACCACCCCCTTCCCGCACTCGGCACGGGTGCTCCAGGGACCGGTGCTGGGCTGCAGTCCCCTCGGAGAGTGTCAGAGTTCCTGACCGGTGCTGAGGCTCCCCGGGCTCTCTTGCGCAGCAATCCTTGCAACACGTGCAGAATACCTGCTGCTGCTTCAGAACATGCCTGTACTTCAAACAAGCAAACAAACAAAAAAAAAAAAAAGCAAGGGGGAAGGAGGAAGGGCTTAACTCGCTTGTATTTGATACCCACTTATTATTATTACATATGGTTGCCAAAACCTGTTCTTTATTCATTTAGGGAAATGCTAGCAAATTATATTGTCAGTCTTTCTAGGAACTGGGTAACGCTTAGAGCATCTTTAAGAATCTTCTAGTTCAGACTGTGATCTGTTCCAAAAATAGGTGACAGAATTATTCAATTATCTTGACTAAAAGGAGAATTGTATTAAACAAAAGCCTTACTCTACTATATGGCACTGTGCAGTATGGGGGAACTTTGCTTATAATGGTAGAAATCCCTATTTATGTCAATCACTGAACAAGACGCGTCCACCTACACTCATGAATGACCTGCTAACATGAATTTTCAAGTCTTTCCTTGTTTCTAATTAACTGGCGCTGAAAATATTCTGGGATATTGGTATCCCAGTCTACACTTCTATGCCAGTACAGCCTGTGTACATTTATATGCCAGTTTTCTCTCAGCACTATGGGACAGAGAGCTTATTGATGACAGCTAAAACTAATTATTTCAAATCACCAGTTTCTTTTATGTGCAAATGACTTGTAGTCCATCAGTGGTGATATCTGTGTGTATTTAATATTGTTGTTGGTTATATCAGTAAGGAAAATCTTGCCCCTATATTATCAATTTAATTTCCTCTCCCTTTGTTAGTGAGGCTTTTGGTATCTCAGCATTTCTTCTCCATCTGTCCTGCCGTGCCTGTCTGGGGATGGCACAAAAATAACTGCCCTACCGCTTTTCTGCAAAATCTCACCAACCCACTAGATGGCAAACAACCACTTACAAAAGCCCACAGCTACAGTTGTCTTACCTAAACAAAGCCACCTCAAATTCACCACTGGTAAATAGCTAAAGGAATTAAATTTCTGCTTATAGCTAACCTCAAAGAGTATAGTGAAGCTTGTCCAATGACCACTAGCAAGATCTATTCAAATCTTTCCCATTCTTGGATTGTGAGCTTTCACATAGCTCAGATCACGAGCTCCAACGACCAGCGGCATAGTTAGCATCATCTCCTTCTGCCAGGAGTGCTAAACGTGTTTTTCTAATAAGTTTCCACTTTATCCAGTGAGTTACTTTTGGCAATGTGATATATAAACTGTAAGAGGCTGTGCTATTTTTCTAAGCTGCCCCACTATGCCCATAAGGACAGAATTTCATGCTTTACTGCAATCGGTGGGAAACTTGCTACTGACTCAGAACTCAGTAGAGATTTCACTTAGATGCTGCAGGAGAAATAATGTCCCTGACAGAGCAGCAGAGATGAAGAGGCAAGGACCTGATGGACCTGATCTTTCTGCTTTGAATCATTCTCTGGGAAGGAAAAAATAGAATAAAAGAGCTCTTGAGGTTAGTAAGACACTTGAAAATGCTTTAAAGGCAGAAAAAGCTGGCGAAACCGTGAAAAAATGCTTGAACAGCTCATAGGCCATTACAGCAATTCCTACAGTGAAAGAAGGCAGCCAGTGACATGTTTAACTCTTCCCCAGCGCTACCACTTCTCTGCTCTCCTCTGTTCGCCAACTGCTATTTTCATACTTGGATGCTAGTGGTAATAACAACTTGTTCAATATTAAAAGCAGCTTTTTAGAATATATGGACAAAGGGCTCCTCCTCAGGCTAACAGAGCAGTGGAAGTTCTTGCTGCAGAAAACCAGCCGCAGAGCAGGAGAGGGTGTGCAGCCCCTCAGGTAACCCTCGCAGCCCTTTCGGAGAAGTTTTGAACAGCCTGAGAGCCCTTTCTGGTAACTCCTGCGTGCACCCGAGGCCAGGTGTGCAGAAAGCGCTGCTGTCGCTAACCTTGCCTTATACTCATTTTGTGCTGATCCACAGTTCAATAAATACAAATATGCAAATGGATGAAGTGGTGAGAGATTTGCTTGGTATTTACATGAGATTTAAGCATTTCTGTACTGCCTGTATCTTTATCTGTAGGGGAAACACCTGGTGAAACTGCTGGCTGATTGCAGCTCGATGCTTTCTACACTGTGCAGCTGCTCCTGCACTCTATCAGATAATGTTTCAGGAGATGGCTGCCCGTCCCCCACAGCAGGATGTGGTCCTGCGGCCTCGGCGCGCTCGCTGCCGTAGCACGGAGCTTCTCTCGGGCTCGCAAACGTGTTCCACGGCCTCACCGTGCCTGAGGAGCCTGGCTGGGCTAACGGCAATGCTGCAGTCGGGCTGGCAAAGTCACCTCTGCCTCCTGCTGCAGAGCAAGGTGGCTGTTGGACCGAAGCGTCTTGCTGCGGCTGGACCAGGGCTGCTAACACAATCTGGATGGGCAGAAGACCAGGCTCGCAACGCAGCGTGCCTCCGTCGGGCAGTTCCCGGGTAAAGCCATTCAACCTTAAACAGATTTTTACTAAGCAATGCTCGCTTGGGCTCAGTCTGCTAGTTTAGACTGCCACTTGCGTGGCCCAGGATGAGGACAGCATGTGTGATGCTGGGGTTTGCAGACTACAAGCATCACAGCCAGTAACAATAAAATCGGACATTGCACTTGCAGCAGCAGCGCATGGTGGCTTGTATGTACCGACACGCGCTTCCCGGCTTCCCAGGGCTGCATGTGCATTGCTCTGCTCCACGAGAGCAGGGTAAGCAGTCACCAGACAAGCTAGCTTCATCTTTCTTTTTCTGTCCTTTAAAGCTGCAGACTCATGATGCAGCCCCTAAAAATAATTTAGGCCTTTCCTCGTAGTGACAAACATCCTCCTGCATGAACCAGAGCTAAATCTGTCTCTGATGCATGCCCTTCAGGACACAGCCTGTTCTTTTTCCACCCCGTCGGTGCTTGCTTCTGTTCACGCTTTGGGCTAGCAGCTCTGCTGTGACTTATTCCAGGTTAACACCTTGAGCCTATGCCTCCTTGTTCACACGCCTACAGCTACCAGCCTGCTCAGCTGTGATATATTTGTGAGAACCACATCTGCACACAAGGAGAGCTGGCACCGGAGGACTGCACGCGAAGGACAAACTCGGGCACGTTCCCAGTTCAGGTCTTTCACCGTCACGATGACGCAGGGTGCAAGAGCCTCTCGCTGAAGCAAGGAGCTGTGCTGCGAGTTTGGAGAATCTGTCCTGTGCTCGGTGCCACACTCTCCCATTTTCTATTTTCCCAGTTTTCTTACCTCCAGGTGGAAACGCTATCAGACCCATGGTAACTTCCCCGGGATGGATCTGAAGCAGATGTTTGTATAGGCATGCACACAGAGCTTACCAGTTCTTTAAAGTGTGTGGTGACCAGCTGGTGGGGACAACATCAAGCCTGGTTGTGTATTTCCCCCCATTCCCAAAGCTGGCCCGCAGCGTAGCTGGCCCGCAGCGTTGCTGACCCTCCAGGGACGGGCTGCCCTGAGGGATGGGGAGAGCAGAGCTTGCTGCCTGCTCCTGCGGTGTCAGCTCTGCCTGGAGCAGCTGACTGTAAGCTGCAGCACACCTCAGGGCCATGAAATAGCCTGTTTTTTCATGTAAAACCCCTCCATGGTTTTGGGTATTTCCTAATAGTGCTAAGGCAGACCTGAGATACAGGAGCAACTGCCTGCTTCTCAGCACCACTTGCCAGCAGAGACATCTTATCGCTGTTGCACATTTTGGGTTATTATCTACACCAGTGCAAAGCAATCGTTACACCCTCTCAGATCTGCCTGCCTGCATTTTACACGATTCCAGTTGCTCGTGACCATGTAGAGGTCCATGCTGTAGACACGCATGACCCATAGAAGCCCAGGATCTGCCTCCTGCTTATGGGAACAGCATGACCCAGAGGAGGAAGGACTGGCCTGTCCTTGCGGTGGTGGTACCGCTGCTGCCAGGCCTGCCCTTTCTCAGAAGCTGCCTGTTGCAGTTCAAAGTCCGGTGCGTTAACTTCAAGCGTCAGGTTGTAACTGGTCACGTTTATCATTTTCTGTTTCTCAAACCACTTTACTTAACTTGTGTGCGGATGAAATGGGCTCTCGCTGATCTGCATCTGAATATGACTTCTGCTGCCGTATTGGTGTCTGACCACGACAAGGTCTGATAAATCAAATTCCACACGCTTCTTCTTGAATACCAATGCGTCTCAATGAGAAAAACAGGTTTGAGTTTTAGATATGCTAGAAAACAGGTTTGAACTAAAATGATTTTAAGCATGATGTTCAATTTGCAAATGCATCAAACTACTGTTTGAGCTGGTGAACATCAGTCCGTAGGAGAAGCTTACCGATTTTAATTCATGGTAAGCATTCTTTATTTACTTATTTTCCAAATGCCTTATACTTCTTTGATAGAGGGCTAAGCAATTAGTGCATATTGTGATGGGAAACCTGAAGCTCTGAATCTATGAACTCAAAAAATGAGACACAGGCTTCAATTAGCATCCAAATTCTGCAGAGCCTGCACTAGAGTCTTCTGAAAAATCTATAACACGCTTCTACAGAAACACAGCTTTACTGAGCAAAAGGCAACAAATATTGCATCTAAAGTATGGGGTTTGAAGAATACAAATATTCCAGTTCAGCAGCGTCTTTTTACGTTTTAGATGACGGCAGCCTTGGAAAAAAAAAAAAACGGGGGGTTGTTTTCACGCGGGAACAATGTTTCAATCTTTTCTTGATAAAAGTCCAGTCACCAGCAGTAGCTTCACTGGAGTAAGCAAGAAATGAGTGGTGCCAGGAGGAATGCCACTGAAACCAACAGAGTGAGAGATTTAGGGAGTGGAAGGTAAAGAATCAGTTAACGTGAAACACAGAAACACTTACATAAAAGGCTGTATTCATAATTACACTTCTGGGTTCACACCAAGTTATTCACGGTAAAAATTGCAGGATGTAACTTACACTACTGAATTCCTCTTCTCTCTTTCAAAACCAGTGAGTAAGAGCTTAAAGAAATTGCCCTCTGGCAATGATTTCAAGTAATCTTTGTTGTTCCTCTGAGCTGTTAATGTAGAGTCCAAAATTGGAGTCTCTATAAATCTTTTATAGAAGTACCTAACTAATTCCTCTTCAAGTCATAATTTGACAGAGTGAAACACTGTTTCTCCAGCCTGAGTAAATTTCACTGCCAAGTCTTTTGGTGCCAAACTCTTATACCAATGCAAACCCAGTATTCGACTCATACTGAAAGTGTCCTTGCACTAAGAAGTCCTATTAGAGCTGATAAAGAGATATTCTTGTCGCTGAGATGGCAGATAATTAAGATTCTCAGTTAATTTATCAGATTCAACATGAAGAATTGAAGTCAATCTCCTCAATGATTTGATTAAAAAAAACCCCAACTTTCTAAAACCTCCAAAGTAAAAAATTAGTTGAATTCAATGAGTAAATTGATCTAACGGATTGTCTCTGTTCTCTTAGTCTAGTCTATTTGGTATGACAGCAGAAACTTTCAGATATCAGCTCATGTCAAAATATTTTACTGCCTAACTCCCCATCATATTGTTTCCTTACATACTGCCACCTATCATTGTTTAAGGAAATTAGATTTTTCTGTCATCACAGATTCTTCTCTCTCCAAACAAATCCTTTCTATTCTGGTAAGGCAATTGCAATTTGCAGTTCTTTGCTAAGAACCTGTTCTTGTATTATCTTTTGTGAAACATTTGCTGACAAACCTGTAAAATCCTCAGGCGATTTTAGGCACTGAGGTGGTCTAATTACCTACCAGGAGAGAGGTTTTAGGATGTCCTAAAACTCCCTTCCCACTTGGAAGCTGGTGCTACTTTCTTTTTAGCTCAGCCATCCTCTGCCAACGCAGGCTATCGCTCAGCTTTGGAGTCCGTAGCTGCAATCGGAAGCCTGGAAGAACGAAAGAGCACTGCCGGATGATGCAGAAATGCACAAAGGTACGGATGCAGGACAGGCGCCGCAGATTCGGAAGACGTGATACGCTGCTACGCCCCAGTCCCAAGCGCGTTCGCTTGCTTGGGCGAGCTGGGGAATCGCTCCCTCCCAAAGGGCCAGCCCCAGTGGGGCCGGTGCTCCAACGGTGCCTCCCGGCAGCCCTGCGCTGCTCGCTGCGCCACTCTTAGCAGCTGCGGGTGCTACGGAAGGTGAGGAAGAATGATTGTGAAAGGCTGGAGGCGACGCGGCATCTACGCGGACACCAGCGTTGCAAATGCTGTACGTGACTGTAGGCTGTTATGTGTGAACATATGACACCAAACGCACGTATTTTAGTATCTATTTTAATGCCAGTAGCTATCTGCGTACAACTGGTTTAAAGAAAGAGCTTCCATGAACTGTACAGTTCCAGGCCAAAGGGCACAAGAGAATTCGGCTCGTTAATGCACTCACATTCATGGCTCAACCAGCAATTATTGATTGCCATTGTTTTCCAGCAGTGTACTGTGTCCTGGCAATAAAGCATGAACCTATTGTGCTGCTTCGTTAACAGGCTTAAGTTGTCTACTGTGCACATCTGGGTCCACTTCTACAGCAAGGGGGCCGCTCCTGTGGGCACCACCTCCTGCCGACTCTGTTGCAAAATAAAACATTGATGTAACTCCATGTTTACCAGTTTGGAGACATCAGGTACCAGCTCACCGGCTACTGCAGGCTGTTTGCGGTCTTTATTTTTAAACATGCTACAGCAAAACTTTCTGGCATAGCCAAGACTTCCAATTGCGTAACAGCCGACGGGACAACGCACTGCTCAACTTTATTGAATTCAAAAATATATAGACAAAAAACATCAAGAATTGGTAAGAATGGTGCAGGCAGGTTGAGCCACCTAAGGAAAGCAAAATACGCTTCTCCTCAGGTTTTTAATACGTCAAAGCGTAACCTGGAAGACCAGAGCAAATTAAACCAAATATACGATGGGTGTGGGCCTGGAAAAAAAAAAAAAAAAAAGGTGAGCAAATTCCACTGCAATAAGTGACACCTGCAATAAGTGACCTGTGTGACTCCTGTTTTTCCTTCTTTCCAGCCCGTTCGGCACACATCACTAACTGCTATGAAAACGGAGAGAGTTGTTTGCCTTTTGCAAATACCAAGGAACCTGGCATTTTCACCTTCAGAATAATTTGAGGGTTAGAGGATGAGCCAACCGTGGCAATTTTTTCCCAGCTCCCCTTTTTATTACTATTTCTTTAATCTTCAGTGCGTTCAGTGGACTGTAAACTGCTTTTACCATTGCAGAGATGCTTAGCGCTAGCATCGTGGGTTCACTGGACTTTTCTTGACTGCGTTAATGCAACACAGAAGACCGTTGCAGGTTTCGAAAAGGCCACTGATGTTCCGGCTTGGTGGTGGGATTTTTTTAATCTATGTAAAATTGTTTTTAAAATCTCAGTGACTGTACAGTACGGGGCTAAAGGGAGGGAGCTTGCGAAAGGACCAGGAAAATAAGGTGAGCTCACTAACCCTTCTGACTAACTAGAATCCCTGCTGAGTCACGAACCTGTAAGTACAGCACCTCCCAATTAAATGCTCTATTTCTCCAAAAAGCACTATTTTAGTGATAGCTGCAGACTGGCTCTCAAACCCCAAACTATAAATGGAAAAGAAGGCTAAAAAGCAAACATTGTGTACTGTGGACTTGGTCATCTTTCTTAAAGACTTGCTTGTAAAACTAGGGAAGTTTGACTAATCATTGTAACCGTGACACAAAATAAGGTGCTGCACCCAGCTACTCCACACCCTGTGCTGGCTGCTCTGAGGAAGAGCAGACCAGGCCACGTGCACCGCAGCCTCCTTCAGCAAAGCCTTTCCTGTGAAAGCCTGGCAGACTAGGCTTCCGCACTGATTTTTCTTGTCCCTGATTAAAAATCTTGGGAATTGTATCTCTCTACAAATGCTTTTATCTTAGGCTCTCTTAGCACAACAAATCTTAGCAGCAGTGAACTACCCCGACCCTTTGCTCAGTTAATTATTATACTGCAACCTGGCCTGGTTCCATGGGGGTTAGGCAACCTCACGTCCTGTGAGCCCTCTGCTCCGAGCAGGTTTGCTCATCCTCGACAACCACTGGGAAAAAATAAATCTTCCCTGTGCCCTCTGCAGCACTGCAACCTTACCCTCCCTGCAGAGCTCTCAGCCAGTCCCACAAGGTCAAAACTGCACTGACGAGCCCATCTGACTGACAGGTCTCCCATGGGCATGCATGAAATTATCACGGCTAGGTAATAGCGAGCGTGTCCCCTCTAGCAGATCCTGTGGGCCCTGGGCTTTTCTCTTTGAGTTATCCCCTGCAGCAGCACAGTCACAGGCATGCTGGCTGATGAGAGGGGGGGTTACAACACATTGCTGCGAACGAGCAAGTCGCTGGGCCCTTCCAGGCTGGGAAGGCATGAGTAGCAACCAGCGCAGAGCACCCAGGCAGAGGAGAAGAGCTCAGAGGGACCCTTGTTACCGAAATCCAGACTAAAACTCCTTAACACCAATGTCAAGTTAAGAAGCAGGCACTTGGTTTATTGCAGCGCTGGGGACACGGGGGATCGCTCCTCCAACGGCGTGTCCGACTTAGTATTAAATTCATCAGTTTTTGTAAACTTTTTCTGTCAAGTCAATGATACATAAGCTCTTTACATAAAAATGCATACTATGCTCGCTCTTATATTTAACCTTTATAATGATTGGTCTTTTGATTATATCACCTTATCAATATCCTTATTTAAAAACAATCATTGTTCACTTTCACTTAGCTCTTCTGACTGGAATCCTCAATACTCAGATGGAGACGGGAAGGGTAAGGGGGTTTCCAAGCAGCAAACCGGCATCCGTGACAGTTTTCTTAGTTTCTTGAAACAAAACGTAGGAAAACCAATAAGCTCCTGGTGAGCTTATTTCAAACTTAACAATACTAAGGTTCCTAGGGTCACACGTAACACAGTTCCTAAAGTTTCTATGACTACATTTCAAACTTAACACTCCTACACATTATGCTTCACAATTTCCTACTTCTTAATCAAACATAACTCTTTTATACGATCAAGTTCTGATTTATCAGAGTATTTGCAACACCCTTGAGGAGAGTTGGTCCCTGCTCCAGGCAAGGCCTGCGCCGGCCGGCCCAGCTTTATCTCCTTCTCCAGACAGAGGCCCTGGGGAGGCGCGCTCCCGGCTGGAAGCGGCTCCGGGTCTTCACAGGGCCGGCTCCCCCCAGCTCCCTCCTGCCCGCCGGGGCCATACCGGCCGGCTTCGCCCGCCCACGGAGCCAGCACAAACCCGCGGCCGAGGGGACACCCGTGGACACGGCGCGGTGAGGGGACAGCACCCAGCTACCCCACACAACATGGCGGACGGGGACCGAGCGCGCGCTCTGCCACTCAGGCCGAGCGAGCCAATCAGATTCCGAAGCTGCCGGCCGGGGCGGGATTTGCCGTTCAGTTCGCGTGCAGTGACGGCCGCGGGGAGTTAGTCCCGGCCAGGGCGCACGGCCGCGGAGGGATATCTCCAGCGGGGCGTGGTGCGACGCTTCCGAGAAGTGAGGCAAGCGGCGGGAATTTCCCGGTCGCCGCGTCCCGGGCCGGTCGCGACAGGCGGGAGGGCCGCGGCCGGGACCGATCGCTGTGGGGCCTCCGCCGCCGCGGCGGCGTTCGGGCGTGCGCGGCCCTCGTCCCCCTTCCCCCGGGTCTGCGCTGAGGTGATGGCGGCCGCCGCAGGGGCCGGAGAGCGAACGGCCGCCGCAGGGTAGGCACCGCCTTTACCGAACGCCGGGGCCGCCTCGCCGCTCTCCTCAGAAGGTTGAGGCACCTTCGTGCTGTCGCTCCCGAGTGTCGGGTCCCGCAGAGGGACCGCTTCCAGCTACTCCCTCCCTCAGGAACAGGGAGGATGGCCGAGCCGGAGCAAGGCGCTGATGGCTTTTCTTGCAAATGTGCTGCATTTGTGCAGTTCGCAGGCTTGTAACCAAACCATCCATGTTTTGTCAGAATAATCTTTTTCAGGCAGCGCCCAAGATCGAAGTGGAAACACTTATTACGGTAACAGTGTCCTGGCTCGCTGAAAGAGGACCGTTTCCAGCTCTCAGGCACGGTCTTGCTGGAAATAACTGGAAATAAAACACATCGGCTGCAGCACGTGCGCCTGTCATTGGAAACCAGCCGAGCGATCGCGCAGCCTTATGTGAAAAGTGACTGAGAAGTGCTAACTTGTAAAAATAACGAATCTAGCAAATAAAACTCGAGAACAGTGAGCGTAGGTCACAGCCCAAGTAGCCCCTATCCCTGCGCCTTGCGACGGGCTGGTTATGCGGTGAGCAGCTCAATGGGGGAAAAGCCTCCAGATTCGGCTCCGCAAGCTGTTCCCTCGGGTGACGTGCTCTGCGGGGCCGAGGATCCAGACGTCCTCGGGTGGCAGGGGACAATCGTGGGGTGACATGATGGACGGGGAGGGCGGCGGGTGGCCATTCGGTGCGGGACTGTTTCCCCAACACTTACCATCGCGCGCTTACACGCAACGGCTTAAACCGCAGTAGCCGCTTCAAGCTTTTTTATCTTTTTCTTCATTAACAAATGAAGTGGGACTTTTTGCTGGAGTACGCTTCCCATCTGGAAATGCACAGCCCACCTTGCGTCAGCGTTGCACCACGGCCAGCCTGTTTTCTTTCCTTACCCAATTTTAGGGATTTCTTTGCGTGACATACTGCAAGCACCGAAAGCCCGGGCCCAGCTTTCACCCAGGCTACGAGCCAGTTAACCTACACGGCTTTTAAAACGCCGTTTAACCAGCGTTCGTTTCCTTTTCCCCCGCTGCTGCGGAAGCATACGGCGCAGCGAGTTGTTTTTCACCGTTTAAAACCTTTTGCAGCGGAAAAGGCTGTAAAAAAAAAGACAAGGGGGGGGGGGGGGAGGGGACGCGAGC
>VYZV01040495.1:146649-167311 GCA_013401275.1 Pandion haliaetus
AAGCATGAGAAAAGAAAGCAAGAGAAGTAGAAGCAGCAGAAGTGCTAGTCGATCTAGGTCAAGAACAAAGTCAAGGTCTCGATCTCACACTCCTAGGCGGCAGTAAGTAGTGGATTTTTGGTTGCTTGGTGGGGCCTTGCAGGCAGGGGGGCAGGGTTTTTTGCAGGGGTTGTCTTTTTCGTCATATTTAGTTCTCTGGGATATTTCAGCAGGGCATTTCACTTCTAAAGAAGTTGGGCCACTCCAAGTAGCTTGTAGATGCTTAGCATAAGATTCTAACTGCTGGCCAGCAAAAGTGAGACTTGGGTCTGGCTTTAGGATCTCGGTTCTTGACGTGAAGCAGTTCTGTTGGTGACTGTGCTGTTAATAGTGCAAGTTGTAAAAGCTTTGCCATAAAATGGAAGCTTTAGAGTATCCTAACTGTAGGTGTACGTGATGAGTCTATGATGGAGTGAGTGTAAGGCAGTCTTACCCTGTTTTTGATGATCTTCCCAAGGTGTCCATTATAAATGAGAGCAGTCTCTTGGAACTCGGTCCCCTTTGAAGGGGTGAGAAGTGCCATAGGAGCCAGTTTCATGCGTTGCAGCTTTCTTCCAAATGCACAGGAGAATGTGTCTTCTGTCAGTGCTGCGTGATGCACTGTCTGGCTCTTCAGTGCTCTGCCTCTCTTCTGCGACTGGGGAAAAGGGGGAACTGTGCAGGGTGATGCAGGGATACCTGCTGACTTTATATTTATTTTTTTAAAGAATCTTCAGGCTGACATCTAAGTTGGAAGCTGCCAACTTGGATCTCAGTGAAGTGTTCCCCCGAGTATGGCTGACTGTCAAATCATTGAAGGAAAAAAGGCAATAACCAACTTGCAATCTGGCGTTGAGGGGAAGATTCCCAGCAAGGTGGAACAGTTATGAAAGGCACTGCATTTTGGGTTTGGGTTTGGTTTGGGCTTTTTGTTTTCAAGGGAACTCCACTCAAAGGCATGTTCTGGGACAGTCACTATCATTCATCAGTTACCCCTGTGGGAGAAGCAGTCTGGTTCCTTCCAGTAACTTGGAAGTTCCTAAGCATTGGTGTATTTTTTTTTTATTCTCTTCTGTGTTGGAAGACACGTTTTAATTTTCAACGCTTTTCTGTAAGCTACAATAATAGGCGGAGCCTGTCTGGGACGTACAGCTCGAGATCGAGAAGCAGGTCCCGCAGCCACAGTGGCAGCCCTCGCCGACACCACAACCACGGCTCACCACATCTGAAGACCAAGCATAGTAGGGAAGAGCTGAAGAGTGCAAATAGGCACGGTCATAAAAGGAAAAAGTCTCGCTCACGTTCGCAGAGCAAATCCAGGGATCATTCCGATGCTGCCAAGAAGCACAGGCACGAGCGGGGACACCACAGAGACAGGCGCGAGAGGTCCCGCTCCTTCGAGAGAGCTCACAAGGGCAAACACCACGGTAGCGGCCGGTCAGGACACAGCAGGCACAGGCGCTGAGGTTTGCACCTGCCCCAGATTCTAGTTAAGCCTGTATATAATACAGTAAACGGGACTCTTTGAGAACAAAGGAACTGATTAGGATTTGATTAATTTAAACCCAGTATCTAATTTTCTAAAACACATAGAAGACTTTTCTTTTGGGAAAGAAACTGTTACCAACTTTTGCACATAATAATACCTTAGCAGTATCAAATTGGTGGAAAACAACGATCAGGTTAAATTCTATGTATTAGAGTTGTGTATTGTTTATTGATATGAGAACTGGAGAATGGATTTCTGTAAAAAAGCAAAATGTACCTTATTTTTATACAAGTCAATTGCAGACACTTATATTTAAGTATAGTTATTTGTTTAAACGATGGTGGATACTTTCTTACACTGGTTTTAGTCTGCATGTGTTAAAAGATTTTTACAAGAAATAAAATATAAAGCTTTTTTTTTTTTTTTTACTGCCTGTTGGATGTCAAATATATGGAAACTAAACTTAATTTTCTTAATTGTCGCTTCGACCATCGCACATGAACGGGACATTTGGGACATCGATGTGCTTCTATTGCAGATGAAAGACTCGGAAAGCCTTAGAAGTTGGTGTCCTTCCCGGGGGAGGCAGCTGAGAAGCCAGGTCCACTGCTGACACACGTGCAACAGTTGGATAAACGAGCGGGGACTTCTCTGAAGCGGAGCGGGACGGGCAGGTGGTGGGGGGAGCTGTGGAAGAGCGGCGCTTCGCAAGCCAGGGCTGGGCTACTGGTGTCCCAGCTTTCCTGTCAGCTGCCCCTGGGGAGGTGGGGGCTTCTTCCCTGTCCGTCTCTTGCAGCTGCCAGTGCGTCGCTGTCATCCGCTGTCCTCCTTCGGCCGGGTTGTGCCCGGAGTACAAAACGGGAGAGAGAAGAAGGTGCCTAGAGGGATCAGCTTTCAGGATTTTTATTTCCCTTCTTACATTACTGGTGGCAGGACGATGGCAGCCGGAGGAAGGATCCTGTGGCGAGTGTGATGCTTACGCAGCTGAGCTCCCTGGGGCAAAGCTGCTGCTGCGGTTGCTTGAAGGGTCACACTGACTCAGCTTGGGGAAGCTGGCTTAAAGGCGCCAGGTGAGCCGCATCGCGAAATGCAGAGCAGTTTGCTGCTGGCACCTCACCCCCGTGCTGGGGTGATTTCTTACGCAGCGTGGCAAGGCCTTTGCTCTCCCGAAACGCAGCTCCCAGTTTAACTGCTCTGGGTGACCTGGCTGGGTATGTTCACCTGCAGCACGGCGGAGGGCAAAGCCTGGGGCCAACCAAGGCTGAAACGGGTCTGACATCCTGTGCTTACTGCAGGAGCAAGTGCCAGTCTGGCCACACACTCTGCAGACCTCAAAGGGAAAGAAAAACCTGTGGTTGAGCAAAAGCTTCACTGGAACTGGTACATTCTCGTAAGCCGGTACCCAGCATCCTGCCAGGCCCGATTTGCATCTCTTCTCTAGAAATACAAAAAAGGAATATATTTTTTTGAAAAGAGGGAAAAGATAAATGTCTTCCTCTGTTTCTTGGTTACCTCTGTGGTTTGTTTTGGGTCTTTTTTTAATCTGCAGTAACTGTATTTCATGTGTTTGTTGCTTTCAGGAAGAATTATCTGTTGCTATGGAAATTAAGGTAGCTTTTTTCCCTAGATAAAAGTACTTAGGTAGTCTAGGGCAGGGATATAAACACAATTTTGAAGTAGCACAATTGGCTCAACCTCTGTTGAACGTCAGAGTTTGTGTATCGGAGTGAAAACGCGAAGAGGGCTCAGCCCCTGTTTTTGTGTTTACGCGTAAGCACTAACTACCTTTCTGTGCTTCCAGTGCCCCTCGCTGCAGAGCTGAAGGGCAGAAGTTAACTTGCACGTAAGGGCAGAAGTTAACTTGCACGTAAGGGTGGAACATCTGGTGATGCTCAACGTCTAGACGCCATCTGCTGCAGATTGCTTGTGCAATGAGCTTGCAATCGGCTAGCCAGAAGCTCAGTGTTTGTTCTTCCGTGGGAAAAAAAGATGTCTTCAGCCAGCTTTGTGGATGGTGGCCTTAACCACGCGACGTCTTTGCCAAAGACAGGCCATAAAAGAAAAGGGTTTGGTTGCCAAAAGAAAAGCGGCAGCTCCTTCTTGAAGCCCAAGTATGTCAGGTCAGTGCTGGAAAGAAGAGAAGATGTGCTGGGGCTCTGGAACGACAAGAAGCACGCGGTGGGAGCGTGTGGTTTGTTTCACCGGCTGGGTCCCCTCAGGCGGTGCTGTGTGCTCCTTGGAGAGCAGGTGGGGCACTCTGAAAGCGGCATAAGGGTCCCGAACGGCTGTGTATCCCTGTCCGTGTCCCTTGACCTGTCAGAAAGCAAGCTGCTGGGTAAGCAACAGTTTAATGCTTGAATATGTGACGGTGTGGTTACAGCTGCCGGCCCAGCTGCACGCACAGCTGGGGCTGTTTAGCTGCCCTGGCTTCTGGGCACAGCTGGGAGCACCCAGGGTCCGACCGTCCTGCCTCTGGCTGGGCCACACCTGAGCGAGAGCTCCCTCCTTTGCCATATCCCATGGCCATGCTGTGAGCTCCTTGGTCTCTCCGGCTTGATTAGACGGGAGGAAAGCTGCTCCCCCAAACTTGGGGTTACAGGGAGGGGACCAAAGCAGTGGCAGAGTGAAAAGGCCAGCCTGCTCGCAGCAGTCACGCGTCCGTGTCGCAGGTGTGCTGGGAGGTGATGCGACCGGCCGAGGAGCGGGGCGATGTGCTGGGAGCGGATTGGCATCAGGGCCTCGCTCTGCTGTGTCGCACGCCAGCGCTAGGTCCGGCGCAGCAACCATCAACAATGCTGTGAAGCATCAGCCAAAGCCTCTTTTAAGGGAGGTGCTGCATTGTTTTTACAACTAGATCTCGTGTGTCTCTCCCAAGACTTTGAAGTGTCCTTAAGTGTTGATGGAACTCTAAATCACAAAAATTATTAAAATTGAGAGTGCTGTTTGACCTTTAAGCATCTATATCAACCTTCAGGAGTCACTTGAGGCACACTGACATATCTCGGTGGTTGAGAGGTATTTAATGCTCGTTATTTTTAAATTCTTCAGTGTCTTCTATGTGCTTGAGTCACTAACGGGAACCCTTTGTCAGCTGAAACTTCTCTCTGAAGGATGTGGTGGCTTTGCTGACCCACTGTTGACACCAGAACGTAGAAGCGCCCAAGGGAGCAGTGCCTCACTGCAGCTCCTGCCCAGAGCCCACAGCGCTGCCTTCGCTACGGACCCAGGCAGCCAGGCCGAGCGGTGGAAATAAGATGGACGCATTTGAGAAGCGAGCCGCAGTTTTGAGCGCCCTACACAGACCTTCTGTTTCTGACGGAGCTCGTTGTCATCTGTACGGGTTTTCTTCTGCACAGTGGTATGTGACACCGTGTTTAAACATTTACCCTTCAGAGTGGAAATGCTTTTATGGTAAAAACAGACTCTGTAATGCCCCACTGCACCGCTATTTCAAACTGAAACCCCATGTGCTGGTGGGACAGCAATGGCTTTCCTGGCTTGGGCTGTACCGCGGTACAGCACCCGTCTCCCTCTGCCCCATCCCTCTATGCTTGATTTACCGTCCTTGTTCTCTCACCAGCACTGATGAAATACCAGGAAGCCAAAGAAATCAGTGACAGAGCGTGCAGATGAAGCACAGCGAGAGATATTTTGGTCCTTCCTCTCCATCTTTCCAGTATTTTCAGCAATGGCTGTCTCCGGAGCACAGCCTCTGCTGCTGCTGCCATCACAGCAGGCAGGAAGGTTGCTCGGGCTGTGCCATCGAACCCAGATGGCCACAGGCAAACGTTTGCTTAACACTGACAGAGCGGATGCCGTCCTGGCGAAGTGGCAGATGGCAGCCGGAGCGAAGCAGGAACAAGAGCTACGCATCGCCCTGAGCCCCGTGGCTTGGACGCAGCCAAAAAAAAAATGGCTCTAACAGTAAATGGCTGTGAAAGCCTCGAGCCACCCAGTCTGATCTGCAACCTGAAGTGAAAAGAGACCATGGGAGGTCTGTCGGTAAATAAATCGGCGTGTTAAGAGGAGCGTGGCAGGTAGAAGCTCAGGGATGGTGGTGACACCCGCCAGTGTCTGGGACCAAGCGTGGGGAACGGTTTCCTGGGAAATGCGGCTGCTGTTAGAAATACTGCGATGGAAATAAGGTGCTGCCACTGAACTTTGAAGACCTGAGACGCCTAGAGAGACCGACAGAAACTGGTGGGGAATGTTCCACCTGACAGGTTCTCCTCGGGCATAGGGGTTTGGCTGGGTTATCTCACCCTCAGAATTGCTTTTGTCTCAGAAAAAGGATTTTGTTAAAATGTTTTGACTAGTTTTTCAACAAAATGATGCAACTATTTCAAGTGAGTAAATGCAAACTGTTGTGAGTGTCCTTCACTTTCAGCTTTGTTACAGATGTTGGAAGGATGTACGTGGACCAAAAGCTTTGGATGGTTTGGGAAGAAAAAAAAATAGTGAACAATCTAAGAATATTCTTAATGGAAATTGGCCCAAGAAGTACTCATCGGGGCTTTAGCCGCCCCCAAAAACCACAGGTTAGTGGCAGCGGGCGCAGCAGAGCGTGCCTTGTGCATGGCTGTTGATGACAGCGGTAAGGGTCCCTTTTCCGGGAAATCTCTCCCCGGTCACTGCTCCTGCCAGGAAATGTTCGTGGAATCCATCATTTCACATCAGCCCCATCCGTGGCTTTCCCGTCTGTGCTCCTTGTTGCTCTGCCCTCTCTGAAGCACAAGCTTGTTGCTTGCAAGCTCTTTGGGGCAGAAGACAAACCTGCTATGGCCGCCCCGTGCCCTGCGCTCCCCTCTCTGCTGCAGGGCCGATGTGCACCCCCACAGCGCTCGGGTGTTGTCGCAGCGGAGCACTGGCAATTACACCCCACTTAGGAAAAAACACTTCTGTAAAGGAAACAGCTTTCCAGTCCCATCTCCTGCCTGGCCACAGCCCAGCGGGGCATTTGAAAAAAAAAAAAAAAAAAAAAAACCAAAAACAAAAACCAAACAAACCAAAAAAGAGAAGTTAAAATTAGTAAAGCTGGCCTGAAAAAAAAGTCTTTATATTCCAGTGGAAGGAAGAAAAATTGCAAAAATTACCATTTTTGTCCCAGGAAAAGAGAATCTATCGTCACAGGTTTGCTGGAGAGGACAAGGGCCTCTCACGCACACACACGGCTTGCCCCAGTTCCCTAAAGCAGCCCCCCCCGCCCCCAGCTGGACCCCCCAGGGATGCTGTGCACCCACCGGCTCCCAGGGCCGCTGCTGGCCGCTCCCGTTGCCGTTCTGGATTTTATTCTGTAGGTGGAAGTATTGCAAAGCGGACGTGAGTATCCCCCTGCGTGCACACGCTCACGCGTGCACCCATGCATGCACACACGCAGGCTTTGCTGGAGCTGGGCTGGTGCTGCCAAAGGGACCAGAAGCAGCGGAGGGGCCGGGTGCCCTGCCCCTGGGGGGGCCGGGGGGGGGGCTGAGCCCTGCGGGCGATGCGGGCAGAGCAGCCCCATCCGTTGGGGTCAAAGGCTCGGATGAGCACCCGACTTCGAGCTGACGGGTGGGCAGTCTTGAGGGAGGACGTCAACCACCAGCCGTGCGAGAGAGAGAGCCCGCTATCAACTGGGTTAAAACCAGTGTAAAAGCATCTGCCCGCAGCTGTGCAAAAACTCGGGTGGACCGGCTGGAATTACCCCGAAAAGGCCAATCGCAACCGCAGCCATGGAGAGTCAGTAAGTTAAAGTGGGGTTTGCGCACCGCAGGCCAAGCTCGTTCAGGCTGCTGTGCATGAGAGAACCTCCGTATGAAGCTAATGAATGTCGACTTAATTGCGCTGGTGGACATCTCTCGGATAAATATATATTTAAGTGGATTGAAGCAGGGGGTGGTGGATTTAGGTTGCTTTTAAGCCATGCTGGTTTAAAAGCTGTTCCAGGTTTGCAGGAGGTGAGAGACGGAAAAGCCCTCTAAGGCGTCCCCCTATTTCACGGCCCTGCTCAGCCGCCGTCCCCGGTGTGGTTTGCCCGAGCATTAAAAGGTTTCTTATCTCCAAAGGGGCGGTACGCACATCTTGCTGCCCCGCAAACTCCCTTAATGACTGCCCTGTTCAGCTAATTGAAAACCCAGATCCCGCCGTACCTAGTGCTTCCCTGCGCCTGGCGCTTGCACCCTGTTCCCCAGGGCCGTGCGGGTGGGTGTGTGTTACTGACTACCACAGGAGAGTTTCAGAAACACAGATTAGTTATCGCTCGGTTTCCCATATAATATAAATATCCACTCCCAAACGGTGTCTCAAAGCAGCAGGTCGCAGCAGGGCCACGGCCTTCCCGAGAGGACCAGGGGAGCTTCACTGGTCGTGTCACGGTGGCATCGGAGTGCTAATACTGTCCGATAAACCCCCAACGGGACTGTGCCTTCCCCAGGATTTAAGGGAAGGATTTCACCTGACGATGAAAATGAGAGTTTACCCGGAGCGAAATCATTTTCCTCACATGCAGAGCAAACAGCGTGGGAAGGGCTATGGAGGCACTGGGGTGTTTTGAAAGCTGCTTTCCAGGGAATGCACTGGGACCTTGGTGGGGTAACAAGAGCTTTAGGGCCGGGAGGACTGCACTCTGCCCTGCCCGCCGCTGCCCAGAGAAAGCAGGGATTTCTCAGGAACACCCTCAATCGCCTCCAGCGCTTCACTTAACAAACCACGTAGCAAAAAGCGCAGCTGGGTGCATGCTGCTGCCCACGGCCACCCCCGCCATGCTGCCCGGGAGGCTCTGCAGAAACCCCGCAAAGCCGAGCTCCGTCCTTGCGCTGCTTGGAGGGTGGGAACTCCATGAAATTTTGCCCTGGAAATGCTGACAGCCTCAGCCAGCGGGTAAAGGGGGAAGTGAGGGGTGGGTGATGCATGCTCCCCCCCCACCCCCCGATGCCGATACCCAGCCAGCACGCTGCGACCTTCCTCCTGGCGAGCACCGCTCACGGTGGAGCAGGCTGGATGCAGCTGCAAGCCGTGCTGCCCTCCGAGTGCTAGATGAGAGCCGAGTCTAATATGTTTGCCATTATGCAATGGCAAGCTATGTGTATTCAGAAAGTATCTGGATTTCATTTGCTGCGCGTTGCAGAGCCCAGTGCACCTTGGATGCGGCCGATGAAGTCCGATGCGAATTACGGCCATGCCGTGGTTGGAGTGGGCACCCCCCCCCACCCCAAGGGAAGGGATTTCAGATCGGCTTTACCAAATTGCACCTTTAGTTTTTCTGCTTCTGGCAAGAAGAGGGCCAAGGCTAAACGCCCGGCTCCCGCTTCTCCAGCCGCCGCTCGGAGCCTCCCGGTGCCCCTCGCCCGTGGAGAGGGCTGCACGAGGCGGGGGGCTGTGTGTGGCTGTGCTCGCCACGCTCCTCCTGTTTCACAATAATCAATTTGTCACCAAGTTTCAATCTGAACTCATATTGCAAACATCGCTGCTTCATTCAGGCATCCTCCAAAATCACATCACAAGCGCAGGCACATACGCAGCGATCCCTGAGGCTGATGGAGTCGCTGCAGTCAGAATTAATTACTGTACAAACACAGAGCGAGCGATACAATGAGAGGCTGTGTGTAAGATCTGATTAATGTATTAGTACCAAATATCAGAGGAAAACACTGACGGTTTAAGCCAAGACACGTCCCAGCTCGCCCGTGCGGTGGCCTGCCCACGCCGGTGCCCGTGGGACAGCCGGGAGCTCCAGCCTTCCCGCAGCTCGAAGGTTTGTGCACGTAAATCCTGTTCACCCCAGGCAAAATTTTGCCCCCCAGGTGAGACTGGGAGTCTGGGATGGGGTGGGTACAAAAGGGCATGAGCTGATGGTAATGGAGCGTGGAGAGTGACAGCAGAGCACAAGGAGCGAGTCCCTTCACCTTGGTGTTAAAAAAAAAAAAAAAAAAACATATGTGTGCTCTTTGCTGAGTACGTGTGAAAGCAAAAATACATCTGCAGGAGCGTGGATAATTGGTGAGCAAGGCATATGGCCTGAACTTGTCAGCTAGTTGGAAGGCAAAATTCCTACCCATTTTAACTGCGTGCAGCCTGTGAGGGCTCTGCCTGCTCTAGAGCCCGTGCCACTTCAGCTACGCCTGGCTTTAAGCCTAACTTTTCTTAATTTGGTAGGGAAAAGCTATATACAACTACAATTTGAGCCTTTTCCCCCCAATGTCAAAATTACTCACTTTTATCCGACTAAGTGCTCTGCCTTGGATGGAGCCAAATGCCCCAGGTGCACTTGCACAGAGGGAGGTGAGGGCATGGGGACGGCAGCGTGGCGAGCATGCCGACCTGCGCATCCTTCCTCAAACGCAGCATGAAACGGCTCCGAAGTGCCGCAAGCAAGCATCCATCAAAGAAATTATATTTACCCACCAACTATAGCACAGTCGCTGTGTAAATATCATAAGGGATTGACCAAGGCGAAATTGATACTGCTGTTCCCTTCTGAGAGCAGTGATACCCAAGTGAAAAACAAGCCTGTAAGGAATAATTAAGTTCTCCTGTCTCCTGTGCATTTTTGTGGTCTTACAAATCCCATCGTTACAGGGTTTCTCTGCTGCAGCAAATGTCCGTGCGAGCGGAGCTGAGGCTGCGCCCATTTGCCAAACCAGAGAGTTGATCCAGCTGAGGTAGAGCAGGTCCTGGGCAGCCGAGGGGCATGTGCCCTGCGCTGATAAGGAATCAAGAGAGGAAACAATCGCAAAATGATCTTAAACCAAGTGAACTTACTTGAGGGCTTGCACGGATTCGAATACATGCAATCAGTGAAGCGGTGCAGCTTTTTAAAACACCTATGTGACTCAGGATCCTCAGGTTTGTGTTGATTTAACCGGGAGTTAGGTACCCAAATGCCTTCTGCAGCCAGTTTTAAGCCCCACTTTAAAGTGGTATAGAGGCTGAGGAGCTGAAGTTTTTTTCAAAGCCTGTAGGCTTTTATATACCACAACACCTCAAAAAAAAAATCCCCAAAAACCATAAACATCTTACACCGGTTGGCGATGTTTCAAAATTTAACCCCCCACGCTGAGAAGACACGTGGCCTGACAACACACGTAAGGCTGATAGATAACTAAAGGAGAACAAACCAGAGGGGAGAGGACGAGATCTATCACAGGTGTCCCTTTCAAGAGAATAAAATAGATGCTCTCCGGGCAAAAAAACATCCTCCTGCCTCCCTCTGCTTCCCCACGGGTGCCTCCCCGGGAGCCCTGAGCCCCGGGCAGGCCCGGCCCCAAGCAAGCACTCCCACTATTTTGTATTTTCATCCACAACGATTTTATAAACGAGTCGGACACTAAAGGATTATGGCACAGTAGTTTGCCATCAAGGAAACCGCAAGCAACAAACAAAGATGTTATCTCTAACATATGGTTCTTATTTGAGGAAATATGTCTGGTTACATTAATTGACACAATATGGCTCAGGGCTGTTTTTTTGTTTTATAACTACTTGTGGGTTCCCCTAGCAACAGCAAAGCCAACGACACGGATACCAGAGCTGAAAAACACAAAGGCAGGACCCAACACCCTTCTCCTCTGCCCCGTACGCATCCTCAACAGCCAAGTACCAGTGCTGGCCGCGGACGCCGGCAGGCATTGACCTCCCAACTGCATTTTGCGGCACTCCTGAGGCCGCTGAGCCGTGTTGGGAATGTGATCCCCATCCACCCTTTTCAACGTGCGCCCTCCCGCCCATTATGTGAGAGCTTTTAAGAAGCTGTGCTCGGGGATTCCTGGGATAACAGCCCCCAATGCTTGGCCGACCGCCTCTGGTTCAACCCCTGCCTACGGGATGCTGTTCATCCCCTGGGAGCGGCACTGGGCACGGGGACAAACTCAAGAGCAACATCTCAGACACCATGGTTCTCTCCGGCACACTCGCGTGCGGGGGGATACAGATGAGCAAGGTCCCGCTTTCAAGAGAGTTTAGGAAGCTGCTGGGTTTTTGAAAGATTGGCAAGAAAGGGGTTGGGTACCGAAAGGCTGAGAGGTGACTGGAGGGACTCCCAGCTGCCTGGGAGCTACTCCCAGCCGGACACGAGCTACTCAAGTCCTCCCTGAACCCAGACATTGGACGCTTTCAGCGCCCTCAGTATGTACCAGTCTGCCGCTTTAGGTACTTTGTGAACTTTACAACACCTACTGAGTGCCGATAGCATTGTAGATGTTTCAGGAAGAGGCGGGCACTGAAATACCTTTTGGGATCTGGGCTGAAAGCGACGCCTTCCTTTGCTTTGAAGTCCTGTTGGCTGGTAAGGGTGGGAGTCTAGTTCCTATGCGGATGCCCTCCTCCCCAGGTGACTTTACAAGCATCCCGGCTGCCTTTCAGCCGTGCGACGTTCCCCAGCGTCCCACCTTCCCAGGGCCGCACATCTGCAGACCATGGCGGTGATGCCCAGCACTGTGCAGGTGGGATTACTCATGGGATGTGTCTTGAGATCAGCTGTAGCCTTAAAATGAGCACAATTATCTCCCAGAGCAGGGGTTGGAGAACTAACTACAATTAGTCACGTTTGGAGACATGCCTGGAGCACTTCAGTATCTGTAGAGAAAGTGGGAGCTGCGACAACCTGGGCAGACCTTTGGGCTTGGCTGGCTGCAGTCAGGGCTTCTTAATCCACATTTAGATACTGAAATAAAGCAGCCTGATTTTCAGAAAAGCTGACCAGCTGTAGCTTCTAGTGATTTCACTGAGCTCTGCAGCAAATATATTTCCGAAAACCAGCTACAGGTACCTAAACAAGGATCTGGGACCCTGGCGTTGGGAGTGAGACCCAAACAGGTTTGGTTCATGTGTTGCAAAGAAAGGGAGGGTTACTAATAACTAGTCTGATGTTAAGAGAATAATTTCCCACCTGAACCCCCACGCTGGCTCTGCTGCAAGCAGAGATGAGCTGAAGGGCTTGGGATGCCCTTCTTGATAAGGAGATCGGCCCAAAAGAGGACAGGGTGACACAGTGATGGGGTGAGTAGGGCCAGGCTGGTTGTAAGTAAAATTCTCAGTGTAGAAAAATGCAGAACAGAAACAGCTGTTAATATGATGCAAGCAAAATAAATGATGTGAGCAAACTCCATGGCAACAAAAGGAAAGCAAAGGTAAATGGTGAGAAAGCATCTTCTGGGCTTCCTCCCCCAAGGATGATCCAGGCTCAGTGAACGGTTCCCAGGGCTCCCAGCTTTCCAAGTGGAAATTTCTATTTCCTTGCCCTCCAACCTGAGCTGCATGAAATGAAACGGTGTGGAGCGAGCAAATTTGGAGAGCCTTCTAAGGAAAGCTGATCTCTTCAGGAGGACTCTCCTTTCTCAAGCCCCCAAGGGAGCTACTTGAAAAATCCACTGTTTTCCTCAGATCAAATGCTTTCAGGTTACTTCTTGCCTCATCCTCACCCACATTTCTGGGGAAGTAATGTAGACTTTCAGCCTTTCTATTGAATGTTTTCATCTTATAAGGCTAAAACCAAGTTGCAGACTCTGAGCACCTCCTGAACTCAAAGATTTATGAGCTCACTGGGATAATGCAGGGGGGTGGAAAAGCACCAGCACTACGCCAGCCAGCAATCCATGTGCTCCACGTGACTGCAAGGGCTATCGCAACAGCTTCATGGCATCTTCTCCAGCTTCATCCCATTTTCTCACACGTTCCTCCTCACCACGTTGCACCGGGAAGCTGGTAAGCGATGCCAAAAATATTTGATTGCCCTTTAGGCTCGCCTTCCACGTGTAGAGACTTGTTAGACACAAAGATAAGGTCAGGTGGAAAGAGGAGAACAAACCCCCTCATTTTAACTGGGGGTTGCTGTTTTCCTAGCCCTGCCTCATCTTATTAAACTCACATTTGTCCAGCTCTGGGACTGGAAAACTCATAGACAACTGATGAAAATTACAGCAAATGAGCTCCCTTTGCACTATGTCCCGGAGGCTGCCTAGCCGGAGGGATGGCAGATGAATAAATAGCAGGATGTCCTTTCAATGGCAGAGCTCCTCAGCTGGGAAACCCTCTGTCATTCCCGGGCTCAGTCCCTGGGAGTGACCGGAGATAAATGTCACACAAGAGCACACGCAGAGGGAGACCAAGTGGGTGAGTCAGCCTCAGTTTTACCAAGGCAATAGAAAAAATACCTGGGATAAAAGAGTATTCAGGCCATTGAACAAGGATGCATGTGTATGCCCGAGGGCATGTTTGAACATACTTTCTACTGCAGGAGAATTCGGGGAAAATGAAAATTATTTAATGCCACACCAAAATCCTAGGGAGCCTGATTTGCAAAGCAACCTGATGTCAGACTCCTTTTTTATGCAGGTTAGTAGGTGATCTGCATCCCACTCCTTGTCACACAAATTGGCCTAAGACGGAGTTTGGAAGGTTTAAGGTAGGGACTGTGCAACGAGGAAGGCACGACGCTGGTGTTAGCAATGTGACTGAAGTCTTCTCTATGTCCGAGCTGTCTACAGGGAGGAAGGGAGAGGGTGTGGAAAAGGAGATATCATCACTGCTCACGGGATTGGTTTACACCCAGCTTAAATACGCTATTGCTGATTACCACAAGGCCAGAAATGAGTTTTCACCCCTAGATGCATTACTTTGAACGAAGTCCCCAAACCAGACACCGAGGTTGTGCACAGCTAAAGACAGGGCTTTGGGTGAGCAGTGCCAGCCCACGATCAGTGCTTCCCGCTCACGCTCTCAGGGTTACGGTGGTCATGAGGTTTAAGGTCCAGGAATCATTTTCCCTGGGTCAAGCTAAGAGGGATCTCTGGAAACTTTTTCCTTTCGGGATCTGTGCTGTAGTCTGGTTTCTCCTGCACATCTCCTTAACGTGACCTCTTCTGTTCCAGGAGCCTGCCAAGGCTTTGGCTCTCCCCTGTTATTTACGGTGCCGGCTTTTCAGTCGTTCCTGTAGATTTAATGCTTATTATGTAAAACGTGAATTGTGCTGTGAGCGTGGTGAGAGGATGTTCTGCAGACCTTCTGCATGACCCTACCCATCCGCGGATTCCCATGTCTCCATTACTGCAGCTAACGCACAGACATGCACCCTGGGGGTCAGGCAATATACGTACAGCTCATCCCCTTATATGAAGGCCTTCGGGCAAAGGACTGTTTCCTTGTAAGATGGATGCACAGCAGGTTTGTAACATCCTTGCCCAAAGATAGCCAGAGGAAGGTATTGCTATAAATTTCTATGAAGACTAATTCATAGAAAAATCTGGTCTTCAGAAGCAACTTTTTATCCTTTTGGTTTTTAGCACAGGAATTAAAAATCAAACTGCTCCCTGTGTAGATGAATTACCGCCTCATTCTAGCTCCAGTAACTGCTTGCATTACCCTCGAAGGAGACGCTGTTGTTATTTTTAGAAGGAATCTACAAAAAACAAAAATGAAAAAAGACATTGGCAAATACAATGAAGTTGGCAACTGCGGATCTATGAAAGCACTGAGGCAATGTTGCTACTTGGTTACACGCACAGCACCCATAAATCATTCTCCACATCTGACCCCTTTCCGGACACTTTTCAGCTGTTGCTGCTGATCGTTTTTTTTCGGGTACTTGTCCCAAAACACCCATGTGGTTCTTTGTTCAGAACTTTCCGATGATTAAAATGACCGCTCAGTCCTGGTAACTTAAAGCAAATATTGCAGCTAGCACAATGTGCTTCCATACACAGGAAACAGCTGGATAAATGGATGCTGAAATGGATTTCCATAAAAGCCATTGATTCTTGAAAAGTGGTGTTCAGCAAGCAGGGTCAGCTTCGGGTTCCTGAGGAGCGTCCTCTGCCAGAGGCAGACTCCGCCGCCCCGTCAGCTGCCCTGCGTATCGTTACCCTAACGCCCACCCTCAGCATCACGTGCGATTTTAGCAGAATAGCAGGAATTTACAAAACACAACGCCGGGGATATGTTTCATCTACATTTTCTGCTGCCAATTAAGTGCTTCTCAGCTGACCTGGACATGGAAGAAAAGCGACCTCATAAGTCAAGAGAGGGCAACCCACGTGTTATTAATGCTTTCGGTTGTTTTATTTCTCAGGGACCTGTACGGTGACAAGGCCATTTGGGCAGGACAGAGAGCATGACCATCCCCATCAGCAAAGGAAAACCTGCTGCACTTGCAGTGGATCTTAAGGCTCCTCTCTTAGTGCCTCTGTGACCACCAGATTTCTTCAAGGACTCTTTAGCCAGAGTTCAAAGCGGGTACTTGCCAGCTGGGCATTATTCATTGTAGTAAAGTGGTGGTAGGCCAGGATAAATCACTTTCCATGTCACACAAATTGGGAGACGGAAAATACCATTTAGGTCATACGGTTCATCAGCTCCTGCCAGTGCAGGGCTGCTCCTGACAGTACATTTTCCATGGCTTTTTTTCCTGTCCACCTTGAATGACTCAAGCACAGGGGCTCCACCGCTCCCCNTTCCATGGCTAACAACAACTCCACGTGAGGACATTTTCCTCTGTATTGCACTGAGACTTTCCTTTGCTAAATGTCATCCCATTACTCCCATCGTGGACCACCCCGAATTATTCCACCCTTTCGCTGATGTTTACCGCCCTCAGTTTTTATTCTGTGCCTGTCACCATGGTGTCTGAGCTCTTCTGATTTGCAGATACATCCCACTGTAGATAAAAGAAGGCAGTGTGGTGCCTGCTGCTCGGAGAGGTGGCCACAAAGACCTCTTGGGCAAACCATCTTCAGTCTGTGCCCCACGCAGACAAACTCAGACCGCCTCTAAAGTAACGAACTAAAGTGACCGGCGTTGTGTGGCTGTTGTAGAAGAGTTCAAACGCTTGATACCCACCTAAATTTAGCAGAAAGAAAATCGGTAGCCTGAACAGCTGTAAATGATGAGGAAACGGAGGGAATGGTCTTCATCACACTTAGAAGTCTGGTGGCACTCGTGGGACATATTTTCTGGTTGTAGGTAAATTAAGTGAAGATGTCACCAGCCATAACCTACTTCCAGCTACCCATCCTAATTAAACTGCAGATACGTGGGCTTAATTTGAAAATCTTATCTTTGTAAAACAAAGGTGTGGGTCAGGATGCTGTGAAAAACAGCAGACACTCACGTAGCAGCTGGGTCCGTAGCCCTGAACGAACAATTAGTTTTACACGAAAACCATCAGAAACTTGGCTTCGAATTATTTCTTCCGGCATGGCACCACGCTCTTTTCACAGAAACGGAGTACTCACACATGTGCCCACGGGCCGCCTGATCCAAAGTGCACTGCGGTTACAGGGTTGAGCAGGGTCCCAGCGAGTCTGGAAAAGTGCCGAGAGCAGAACTGGTAGTCTGTGCCTTGGAGGAACGACCAGTGTTTGTTCATTAGCCTCTGCACGATGGGACAAGAGGCATTACAGCTCTACGCTACAACCATTGTAGCACAGGGCGGTGAGAAGACACAGCTACAAAAGCCCCATCACACCCTCTGAACACCGTCCTGCCACCCCCTACAAATTAATGAGACTAGTTCTTCTGCAGCCTGCTTTAAAAAAAAGTTAACAATTACCTGTGATCTTTTGGCAAGAAACACCACCGGTATTCTTCTGCAAAGCTGCGACTCCTCGCCCGCAGTCAGGGAAAAAGCTGCGGGGCTGCGTCGTGGCAGGGCTGAGCGAGGACTGCAGAGCCTGAAGAAGCCAGAAATACCCACCGGCCTCACATACCTTATAAATTCAATTATTTCCCATTAGCCCTCGTCAAGCAACCTCACGGAGCGGAGTGACTCCAGCGTTACAAACCCGCCCTGGAGTCGCTGGCAGACGGGCAGGGGGATGCCAACCCCAACAGCACCGGCAACCCCGCCACGCTGCACGGGGAGGGCTACCAGATGCTCCGGCCACGAGTCACGTCCTCCTGATGGCGTGTTGAAACGGCGACTAACTTTTGTGTATATGTATGTGCATCATTCGGTAACTCCAGCCCCGGCTGCAGGCAGGTGTGGGCTCCGGAGGGACTCTGTACTGCATCCCCCCCTCCCCCGAGACCCTACAGCTCATCCTATAGAGATGTGTACGTATATGTGTGTGTGTGTGTGTGTGTGCCCGCAGGAGCTGACAAACCTGTGGGGAAAGATGGGTCACAGGGGCAGAAGGTGGAGACTCACGGCAGACCGACGGGGAGAGGAGGCGAGGGAAATAACTCCTGTCTGCGCGGCGAAGGGAGGAGAGGTGACCTGTTCGCAGTAATCCTCTACGGCTGCGCTGCCTCTCCTACGCTGGAAGAAAAAAGGGAAAAACACACAGCGCCAGCAAAAGACACAAGCTTCCCAATTTCACTACTCAGCCACAGCTAACCCGGAGTCCTTCACTTCGCAGATCCCCTTATCTCGCTCCAGGTACACGCGTGACCAATCTGACCTGCTGTGGCCATTTCACCACTTGGGATTTGTTTTGCTCAGCCGACGCCAGAGTCGCCGGCATACAAAAGCGTAGCCGTAGCTGCCGGCAGCAACGCACCTCCAACGACTTCTCCGCGTCAGCAGCAGGTCGCTGGTGGAACCTCCAGCCCACCTCACACGTCGCCTGCTGTCCCCAGGGCTGGGACAAGGGAACTGCGGATCAAACGGGGCGACAGGAGCGCTCGGACCTTCCCAACTCCCAGCAAAGCCTGCCACGGGATAGCAAAGCCACACACCAGCGTCAGCAAACAGTGCGCTCTGGCTTAATTTCTTCCTCACCGAGGACACCGATGACTAGTGATGTGCGTGCCCATTCGTTCACGGCACCAGCCAAGATGTTGGGCAGAACACACGGGACAAGGCACCTCTCTTTCTGTGAGCCGACGGGACGCTGCCACCAAGATTGGAGTTGCTCAGCGATGCTCACATTTTCCAAAGCTTTGTTTCAGGGTCTCCTCAGTGTTCGGCAGTTGGTTGCATTCAGCCCTTCGTTCCCAATGTGCAAGTTTACTTTTTTAGAGAAGAAATAAAAAAGAACACATAGGCAGATGTATCACCGCAGGCTAACCTAGCACGAAACCGTGCCTGCGGTCCCGCCAGCCAGGGTTCAGCCAGCCAGCGACAGATGTAGCGAGGATTTCCCTCCCGACTCGGTGACGGGCAGGGGAGAACGCTGAACTCCAAAAACCCGGATCAAGCCTCCATCTCACACCCACGGCGGGAAGGCAGAGGCTCGGGTGTCAGGATCTGGGCCGCCCCTGCCTGCTGCCTTGGCCGGGGCTCCTCGCTCGTGCCCGGACCAAGTCAGCCCGAACCTGCCAGGGGCCACCACGAGTCCGTTCCTGGGATGGAGCATCTCTGGGCTTTCATACCAACAACGGCTCTTTCAAACCCGCATAACAGCTGAACACCTCCTGCCACGACTCTGCGGAAGGGCATGACACATGCAGCCAGGATTTCCTCACCATGCACGCCTGCCAAACCAAACCTAATCTAGCCCTTTTTTTTTTGTTTCACTTTTTTATTTATTTGTGTATGTTGCATGGTGTTAACAGAAGACAAAAAAGGAAAGGTGATTATAGACCCTTCTCTTTTGGAGTGTGTATGCCTGCCAGCCTGGCCCTGCCCTTCACCAGTGACCACCCGGGATGCCTGGGGATGGGGCACTTGCGCTGACCAGGAATGTTAACGTGACGCTGGGCCATACCCAGCTGTCGGTAATTACCCAGGAGATGCCCCAACCGAGGAGAAAACCTGAGAAAGCACTAGTGAGGGAGAGCCAAGCTACATATCGACCGGGGCCAGTCCTGCACGGACTCAGCACCTGGCTGGCATTGCCAAATCAGCAGTCTCCCTGTTGGCATCCCAGTCCAGGCAGACCTTGCACTGGCATCTTCCACGTTACATACACGTCCCATTGAAACGAGACTTGGTTGTATTTTGGAAAGAGCTAGCAGCTTTTGCACAGTCAAAGTATTTCTACTGTTGCCCCTTGCTGGCTGTGTCTCTCAGAAGAGTGACTGATGATGGAGTGAAGCAGTCCTTGGCGCATTTCTGTTTAGTTATAAAAAGCATATCTAAGGTCCTGCTTTCCGCAGTGGGAATCAAACGTGGTAGGAGTAATTTCTTTGATAATATTTCCAAGCAACACTCTAACCCAATGGCTCCAACTTTTCTTATCTTTTCCATAAAGGACTTTATTATTTCCTAGATCGATCACGAACAAAAAACCCCAGGACTGCTAGAAGTGGGAGAAGGGGCCAACATAGTTCCATGGCTCTGTTTTCTCTTGTCCACACCGCCCCGAGCGACTCAGAGAGCAGGTGGCCTGGGTCAGCTTATGAAGAAGGACAAATTTAGCCATTTCTGTGTGCAAAAATGCAGAACTGAGACTCTGTAGTTTCAGTGCACGTTGCTTGATTGTACAGGCAACAAATGTGGCAGCTACGGGACAGACACCCAGTCTTTAAAAATCAGACTCCGAGAAATACTATTTTGCACATGAAATCCATTGCTAAAGACAATAATTAGATAATAATTAACTAATGCCAATTGCATCGATTTCAGAAATGAGTGCTACACAAGCTGCCTAAAGTCACCAAACTGCCAGTGACAAGGTCAAATACTACAGTGAACCACCAAAGTAAACTGAAGAACACAGGTATCTCCAGATGACTCTTCTGCTTTATTATAGCAAAAAAAAAAAAAAAAAAAAAAAAANAAAAATCACTTAGAGCCTTGCATTTACACAGAGGCAGTGAAGGACCTTGTAAGTGATGAATTCTCCCCCTCCTGAGACATGCAGAGGATTAATTTCAATACCAATCTGCTAATGACTACTCAGGGATGCTTGGCTGAAGTGAGCAGGGGTGAACCCCTTAGAGAAATGCCTTCAAGGCACCAGCTGCTGACCTGGTGGAGCGTGATGGGCTCATCCCTGCATTGCGTGATCCCCTGAGCACAGGCCGGTTCCCGCGGGGGGGGGGGCTGATGCAGATTCCCACCCGGGCAGGGGCGAGCGCACCCCNCCTGGGCAGGGACGAGCGCACCCCGTCAGCCATCAGCCCAGCCCCCCCCAGCCCGCGGCTCGAGAAGGAAACCTGGAATAAAGCGGCTTCCACAGGCATTCCTGCTGAGCAAGGTCACCCTGAGCCCTTGGCTGTTTCTCCTCTTCAGACTCTTAAAACTTGTTGGCAAAATACCATCCCATTGTAATGGAGACATCATTTTGTGTTGCCCCCCCC
>VYZV01040495.1:174336-211682 GCA_013401275.1 Pandion haliaetus
AAACAAAAAAAACAACAAAAAAAACCAACAAAAAAAAAACAAACAAAAAAAAACCAAACAAAAAACCCCCACAAACTCAGCATCACCACTGACCAGAGAAGGGGACCATCCAGCCATCCTCCGAACAGCCTTTTGGGAGTGCTCCCCATCCCTTCTTTCTGCATTTGCAGAATTGCTGAAAAACAAATTTCCTGAGGCTGGCATTTCAGTGGAATTGCTTTCCCATCTTTGACATTTCCAATTTTCAACAGCTGTAAGAACAATACAAGTAACTGAGCAAAGTCAGCAGGTCCTGGAGACAGTTCCCACTGTTTCCTAGGTATCTTGGTTGTGCTGAAGACTCACTGTTGCCATTGGCCAATTAATTAGTCAATTGGTATTGAGCACTATCCCAGTTTAGTAAACTGGACAAGCCTCCACTGAGCGTGGGGAGGATAGAGCCTATCAGGACACGCTTGGGTTGGAAGCTACAGCCGGGCTCTTCTGCATCGGGGAAGGCAAGCCGGCCCCATTTGCCGCAGCCATCGAGCCTCTTGTTGAGCCAAAGCTGAGGAAAGCTGAAAGGTGAATTGTCAGGCTCAGACCTCCACCAGCCTGAGTCTATACTCTCCTGGGGACACTATTTGTCTTAGATTCTAACGCACCCCACTCAGCTGGTTTTTGTTGACAGTTTCTTTGAGGTCAGTGCATAGAAGACTCTCAAGTTCAGGTCCATTCAACCTGCCAGCTGACTGCAGAGTGCATACGCTCTCTCTATACGGCAGCAGCTACCAGAGTAACTGCTGCAATTCTGATTTCTTGTTGCTTTTGGAATTTATGAATAGAGGAGTTTTGAGCTTTTGGATAAACTCTGCCACCACTGAAGTCAGGTAAGGCTTACCGATGGTTTCAGTGGGAACAGAAGCCGACTAAGACAAAGCGTGTTTTCAAATCTAGAACCAGAGGTTAAATCTGTAATGGTCATTTCTTCCACTGAAGAAAATCCATTCCCTGCCCTACCATTGGACTCAACAAAGCTTTTCTAATTTTCTCCAGCATTGAAGACATGGCCTACTGCTCTCTTTTTGTCACATACAGGACTAACAGGACTACCTCATCACTCAGAAACAACAAGAAGGTCAAGGTCCATGGTGCGATTATAAATATATTTGGGTTTACAAGTAAAGTGGCTGTGAAGAAGTAACTCCTTGACTCCGAGTGAAGAGCAAGCCCAGTCCCAAAACTGAAACAGGAGCAAGCAATTTCAGTCATCCAGCTGTTCAGATGCACACTCTGAGAGTCTCCAAAATGTTCCCCTCTAACTTACCTCCCATGAAGTTTCTGTCCAAGTCAGAGCTGATGGTCTCAGAAGATGAATGGTGGTCTTCCATCCAAGAGAGTGAGTCCCAGGGCACTAGGGGCACCAGCAGGTCTGACCTGCCCCCGTGCTGGGGGCTGCCACCCAGCCCCAGCTCCTGCCCTGGCCCCAGCCCTTGCCTGAGCTGGGTCTATGTGGTAGGTCTACCTTCTACGTGGTAGTCTACCTCTGCCCAAGGGACTTGCCAGGCTGACCGGGGCCTCCTTCATCACCTCTCCTTGTCTGACGACCACCGGGCTGTCGCCAGAACTGGTGACTATCACCGGACTGGCCCTCTTTGGGCTCATCTGACCAAAACACTTGAGTATCTGGTGACACAATAAGTAAAATCTCCGGCTGTGTCTGTGTTGCCCATTGCTGTTTCACTTAGCCCACCCAGTGCTCCACATTGACAAATGGCCCCAACAGCAGAGCTGCCTTGTTCAAAGAGCAGCTACCTCTGCAGCGTCTGCACGCTAACAAAGACAACCGAGACTTCTCTGGGCTTTTCATGCTCCAAAACAAACGACGGCTCCACGTGTCAACCAGTGAAATAAAAATACTGATCCGCCTATGTAACAATTGTACAGAGAACTCCAGCATGTCTACTTGGAAGCTAAAAACTATGCTTGACATAAAGCCACTTTTCTGATGAAATTCAAGAGGCAACCATCTTTTGGACAAAATATATTAAGTCTTCAACTCCTTGTTAATTAGCACAGCTTGAAGACTTGCACACAGAGGAAGCTATGTCCCTGCCAATGGCTAGTCTACTGAGCACACAGATTTGCCACATTTTCATGCTGAGTGACATATACTCCACAACTAGCGAGTCTCACTGACCTAAGCATAAATATTTCCAAATATAACACTACTCAATTAAATAATTGCAAAAATCTGATTCTAACCGAACAAATCGCATTTTTACACCAGAAACGAGCAATTAAGTTACAGGGGAGAACAACACACAACATAGGTAAGTTCCAATAAAGTGGTTAGGGAAAACAGTATTTGAAATTGGCAACTATTTTAATTACAGGTACTGAACACGTGCTCTTCTTGGAGAGACAATATTTTTTCATTTTTACTTTTCTAATCTTGAAGTGTAGATAGCAGTTAATTACATTGATATGCAATGGACAAAGAAACATTATTGCATCAAAAATATATAAAACTAACTTAATTTTAAGTTGTAGAAATGCATGAATTGCATTGGCTAAGATTTGACCCTAGGGGTCCACAAGTAAATGGTCATTTGATGCACCGGAATGGTTTCTCATGTGCTATGCATGCGTATGCAGCTGTCAGAGCTGACTCAGTTGTCTTCTTATAACTGCAGCAATCCTGCTCCTGGGCTCATTCAGTGAAGCCGCCCTTCCTCTTGGAGGATGCAGTGGGGTTAGAGCCGGCAAGCCCGCACTGCTGCTGCTGTTACGCTTACTGGAGGTGGGTGCCTTAGCAGCTCTTGAAATACCGAACTGTCTGGAGAGATTGATTTCCTTCCCAGCGCCGGGGCTTGTGCGGCTTTTCTGTCCGTAATCAGCGAGCAGGGCAGCAGAGGAGGTTAGGCTGCCCTGAGTCAGGGAACACGGCGATAATGGGAAGTTTCCACTGAGCTTTTTTAGTTCCAGTACTTGTTCCCTGGCCTGAGTCAAAGCTGCAGTCAGCTCATAGCGTTCCTCACACTCTCTGCGCACCGTTTCCTGGAGAAGAGTGTTCTGCAAACAGAAACAAACACTGGCTTTACAAAATGCCGTTGGTCAAAAACTGTGCTTAATAAACTCCTCAGGCTTAAGGCAGGGTGGCTGGAGGGTACTGATGCCTACAAACCCTTCAATACTTCCCCTGTTTTGGTTTCTCTGAAAGTCGCTCAAAGGACATGCATCACCACTCACACACCCTTCATTCCCTCAGGAGACAGTGGAAAATATGAGGTAAGTCATCAGAAGTTACTTCTGATCTCCTGCCCATCCTCTAACTAGGGGGAAACCGGCAATGCTGCTCTTGCAAAGGGAAAAGCAACAGACAGAGGTTGCGTATTACTGTGCCACTTCATTATGATAAGTGTTCAAGAAGTTATCCTCCTCTGTAGTTCAAATAATTGTGCACTGATTTTTTTGTGATGGAATTCTTTATGGATTATTATTTCCCAAATAATTGGGATAAATGATTTCCAGCCTAGTGGTTTTCGCAACCTTTGCGCCGTGATTCCTGATACCTAAATGGTAGGTGACTGGTACTGGGCCTTGAACAGACAACTGAAACTGTTTCCATGTTACAGAAGTCCCCAAGTCAGTATATTATGTAGAACTTATTTGTGATGCTAATTTTCCTGGTTCCCAGCTGAAACAAAAAGTAAAAAAAACCACAAGGGACAACATCACTACATTGATTCATAAAAAAGTCAGAACTACTGAAAGTACTAATACAAGCAGAAAATACCCACTTTTTTGTTCTTTTAAGTCAGCAATTGTTGCTGACACCAGGAGGTCCATGAGAATGGAAGGGAAGCAACCACCAAGGCAGTCTCCAACACAGAGTGATGATTGAGTCAAACAGAGAACAGCACCCTCAGTCAGGCACAACCTCATTGCCCGGACACAAACTTTTCTATGGAAACCTCTCCAGCACTAAGAGTGTGAGCTGTATGCTGGGTCAGGTCACGTATCACCCTGAAGTGAGGACAAACATTTGTATTTTAAATTCTGTATGTGATTATGACAGTGGGTGTATAACAGGGAAGAAAATGTGTAAGAAAGATAATCTCAATAGCACTTTTTTGACGTTTTGAAGAGCGAATACTGGTGTCAGTAAAGTCAGAGCACAGAATCGTGTTCCCACTAAAGCAGAAGGTGGTAAGCTCTGTTTAGCCAAGAAGAGGTTACTAAAACTATTACATTTTTGCATGTGTGTTCCTGTCAAAACTTCAAAAATTATGGAGAAATGAGAAGTCCCTTGTTGACCAATCTTTCTAGATTTTAAAATTTTACTTTAGTCAAAGCACCTGTAGCGGATATGGAGTGGAAACACAGAAGTTCTGCTCAGGCTTTCTAACCTCAGTGCCAACTGCAAGCGAAGGAGCTTTTGGAGAAGGAACATAACTACATGCAGAGGTAGAAGGGGGAAGAGATGTAAATATCCAAAATACCTTAGTCTCTGAATACCTAACTCTGCAGACAACTCAATGGAAGAAAGTTAGATGTTACTTTCTGTGCCACTCAGACGGTCACTGACAGTCCATGAAATTATTTGGGAAGTGTAACCTGCAAATCTGAGGAAGTATCCTGGTGCAAAGTTTATCTTAAAACCAGTTTCAATTTTCAACCACTCTCATCCTCTTGTTCCTCATATAATTGTACTAAAGGAGGAACTCTGCTTCAGAGTGGGGAAAACTAAGAACCTAAGCAGAGCTGGCAGAATCTCATGATTGAGGATAACAGTGTGTTCCTTACCCTGCTGAAGTTCCTGACAAATACTTGAAGAGTGCATGTCTTTCCAAGAGTCTTTTCCATAGGTACAGGACAGAACGACTGCCAACATCATTCTAATTTCACTAACACAGTGTTTCTGAACCTTTTTCAAGGAAGAAATAAATATCAACCTAAGCCCAAATTCATTTTGAAGAGTTCCATTTCCACTGTTTACCAATTTTTTCTGCCACTTAATTACTTTGGACATTCCAGTCTAATCTTATCTACAGTCCCTGACTTCACTGCTTTCACATTTCTCAGAGCAGTACAGCTCTCTCTCCTCCCTTCCCATTATATTCCAAACATTCAGCAAATGCTTGTGCTAAGAATATCCATCAGTCAAACTTCTCTTCACATTTGATTAATTTTTATGCATTCCTGTGCTACAGAAAGTGGCTTTACTGGTGGGAGGTGGGATACATCCCCATTAGCACGGCAGGATGCACACACATACTCCCGTGTTAAAAGATGCAATCTCTGCCCCAGAAGGCATTCAGAACAGGACTGTGTCCTCTCTCATTCCTATTGATAAGATGAAGTTTTTTCTTACAAATTATTTCCAAAATAAGTAAGATTACTGGGAGGATTGCTGCTGTCAGGTTCAAAGAATGAGAAATGTTTATGTCTTCTACTTTAAAAACATGAAGAATGCTTTATTGTTTACTCATGTTTACGTAGCACAATGTGAGGCTGGAGACTAGGAAACAAATGTCTTGCAGGACCTGAAGAATTTATATTTTTTAAAAATAAAACACTGGTTTAAGTGCTTGCTGAATTAAAAGTTTCACATATTTTGTGATACGTCGTATTTATGAAATTATGATGGACTTGTTTTATAAATCTTTTCATTTCAATGGCTTTTAAGACAGTACATAACAGGGTCTGAAATATAGATGCCTTGAATGATTTTAGAAATCACATGTCGCTAAGTAAAAATAGCAAGGCATTTCCTCGGTCATGTTCCTACCTCCTCTTGAACTTGACTCAATTTGTGAATCAGCTGTGTCCTCTCCTGGGTTAATTTTTCCAGTTCATCTGACTTGTGTTTAATTTCTTTCCTCATATTATCCAGAAATGATTCATTATTGTTCTTTTCCATCGTCAGCTGAAATTCAAGTTCAGTAATTAGTCTTTTAAGGCTCTGAATTTCTTTTTCCTTATCTTCATCTTTCTCTGCAAGTTTGATCTGGGCATCCTGTAGCTTCTTTTCAAGAATTTCTGTCTCCATCCTTAAGCTATTGGTGGCACTGGATATTAAGCCTGGTATCTGCATTAGATGAGATAAAAACTGCATTAGTCTACGTTCAGTGGATATTGTTAGGTAGGTAGAATTAAGTATCAGACAAAAGTTGACTTCAGAAAAAAAAAAAACCAAATACAAACATACACATCCCCAGAGACAAAAAGAAAAAAAAAAAAAGCTTTGACTTTACATAATACCCTCAAAGGCTATCAGAGAGCTGTAAATTAATCAGAAGTCACTCAGAACAGAGAAATTAATTAGTATGTCCAAGATCAAACGGAGAAATAGAGGTAAAAATGGGAAAACTTAACTTCTTTACAGCAAGCTAGTATTTCTTCAGGGTTTTAAAATCATAGTCAAATATTTCTAAAGTGAGCCAAGCCAAACTGTTATTTTCAGCTCTTTAAAGCACTGTGTAACGTAGCAAATTTTAAATAACAATGTAATTTCATCAAATTTCTTTGATTTCTCCAGAATTCTCAAGAAATGCATCAAACCTTTTGAAAACTAAGGTTACAGGTAGAGTTTTCAACTTCTATATAAGACTTCAAAAACCATGTCTGGGCAACTGGGAGGAGCCAACTGCATGGGTTGCAACCACCAATACAGACAAGAAAGCAGTTAACTGGCCACTAGACCTCAGCCCATTGGTGCTGAATTAATTAGGGAAGAAAGAAAAGAGTGCAGATGGTTTTGTGACAACCTGTCATAGTCTGAAACAGGCTAAACCTTTTAAAAAATGATGATGTCAGTTTAAAAATAATTAACAACTACAGTCAATGGACACAGATGAAGTCTGGGCAGAGAAAATGTGAGCAAAGGAAGAACTTCCACACCATTTAACTAAGTGGAATAATTACTCATTAACCTGTTCCATTAAAAAAAAAAATAATTGAAACATATGCTGAGTGGGAAAAAAAATATTGTATCATCTATACACAGGACTACACATAAAGAAGATTTTACTCCTTCGCGTACTGTTTCTCAGAAGTTTACACTATCTACTGCCACAGAACTTTTCTCAAGTGTTACACACCTTCTTCTGGAGCTCTTCGTGATCTCTCTGATATTTTGTGATCAATTCCTGCTGTTTTTGTCTTTCAATGTCTAGTTCCACTCTCGCTTCTTCCTTGACTTTAAGAATCGCTTCTTTGTGTCGTGCTTCACCTTTAGCCAGATCAATTTCCATCTAGGGAACAAGTGTTTTTTCACAATACGTAGCAACTCACCCTAAAATATTTTTCACATTCCACACTGCCATAAGTGAAGCGATGTGAAGTTTGGCAGACTGAGATTCTGGGCACTGAACAAACACATCCAAACGATTGCAACCGTTGCAGCCTGGCGAGGGAAAGCTCCTGCTTCCCGCTGGCTCCCGGCGGCACGGATGGCTCCTGCTCCGCAGAGCATCAGGGCTGACTCACAGCCGGCAGCCCCAGGAAGATGTCTTACAAGCCCCACAGTGTCTCAAGTGGTGCTAGATGTCTAAATTTAGGCAGCTGAGCCTCACACTTAATCACTATGAAAACAGTAAATTACAAAATCCTTAGCTGGTTCTTAAAATAGATGATTATTTTGCTGGCAGCATTTGCTCTGGAGGTAAAACTCAGCCCGTTATTATTTTCAAATCCAGCAAAATGACACACTTCACAGTAAACGACATCTACTGTGCTAAAAATGGGCCGCAAACTCAATATTCAAATACAGAGTTGTTAACCCTTATAAAATCGTTTCTTATTCATGCTCTGCCACTCAGCCCTGTCAGGGCATAGCAATTATGATACAAAGCGTTTGCCTGCTCCCAGGGACCACACTCAGATGACACATAACCCCGCATCCTATCTTCCAATTTAGAAGTGCAGTGCACGTTAGGACCGCGTACCAATGTTCTCATGTGTCCCCCTTCCACTAAATCTGCTGTAAATACCAGAAATCTAGGGGAAGGAGCATACAGAGGAATCTCTGCAGAACCTCTCAGCAAGGCGTCAGCGGGATGCCTGCCTCTCCAAGCATCGCCCGGTGCCGACGGCACGCGGCCGCTGTGCTGGCCCCGTTGCCAAGTCGAGGTTGGAGGGAGCAGCGAGGCTCCACGGTGCAAGGACAGCAAGGAGCAGCTCGAGCTCGTTTTAGGGTGCAGACAACACGGCACTGATGGTATGTATGTGGGACAAGCACTGGACAAGAAAGTGGAGAAATGAAAGAGTTGCAAATTCTGGGTAAAATATCCCAGTCCCGAAGGCATCTCATATATTTATTATTGTAAATTCAAATTTGAAAATTCGGGCATAATTTCCTGAAAATCAAAGCCTGGATTCTGGAGGAAATACTGAAGGCATTTTGAAAAATATTCTTCCTAAACCAGTATGCCAATATTGTATTTCTGCAGGCTGAATTCTAATGGACTTAACTGCAGCACGCTGAAAAAATATGAAAGGCACATTAAACATGCACAACACTACCCTAATTACTTTAAATTATTAAAAGAAAAGCCCAGAATGAGCTTAATTACAATTATCTAATTTCACACACTAATTACAAGCAAAAGTATAACAAATCCCCCTAACTCTTTTTGGGGAAAAAATAAAGTGGAAATATTTTCATTATTTTTTAAATCAAAATATACCAATTTCTGGGCATGGAATAGGCACAAATCCCCCACAAAGGTTTAACTTAAAGCTGGTATATTTGTAAGATCCTCAAAGTAGACTATTATTATTGTTGTTATTATTAGTATAGATATATCTTCTACATTATTCGGTATGGGATTAGGTTAGGATTCTAATTGTAGAAAAACAAATTTATTAACTCTACATATTATTACAGAAACAGATCATATGTTGGAGGCTACTTGATTACAAAGACTAAAAAAATATAGGCAGTATAAAAAACTGAGCTCATTTTGAAGATTATACAAGCATTTTTCACATTTAACACTTGAAGCTAATAAAGCTGATAACCAGAACAGGAAATAAAATGGCAGTTGATCTTCAAAAAAGCATAATGGCTACTAATTGCTTTAAAACCACTTACATGCCCCTCATTAATTAAAATTAAAAAAAAAAATAAATCCATAAAACAAGTGTTCACATCAATCTTAAAATCTTTTGTAAAAGAGGGGGTTTTTGTTCCATTAAAACAATTTAAGGTTTATCTGTACTTTAAATAGAAAACTGGAACACTTTATACTTACATAATGGCACAGTGACCCACGGAAAAGATAGCTTTGTCACTCTCTCAAATTTCTGATTCTTTTGTCTGATGACAACATTTTTAGAGCACTTGCCATTCGCTGCATTTTAACGGTTGTGACACCAAAGCTGTAATTGCTCTCTCGTATTAGTAACAGCCTTTATCTTGTTTTAATGTCAGGTTGAACAATACATTGTGTTTATGCAGACAGTGTGACCTCATTCTAAAATTATATCCTGCGACAGAGAGGTTAAGAAGTTTTAAAAGAAATGTAACTGATCTTAATTGCTAGTAGCCCAAAAATTTTCCTGAGACTAAATAAAGCTTTCAGACACTTATCACGTACTGAACTGGAGAAGAAAACGACAGTCGTTTTAGTCAGCAATTACGTAAGGCTTAAATCAGAAAAATCAGAGTTACTGTTCAACACCATTTTCAATTTTTCCTCCACAGATTTTTTTTTTTTTTTTTGTNTTTTTTTTTTTTTTTGTGTGTGTGATTTCTTATATTCTGTTTGAGGTTTTTTTGGTGCTCATGTGAAAAAGTTGCAGATTAAAACAAAGTTTACATCCTCACAGTTGTTCATGGTAAACAGCTTTCCAAATCCCACTGGAAGACATTGGCAGCTGGACTCTCCAATCCCAGTTGGAGTCTCCAGCTCAGATCTTCACGGTGGCTGGAAAGCTGCCCGGCGGAAAAGGACCTGGGGCTGTTGGTCGACAGCCGGCTGAACATGAGCCAGCAGTGTGCTCAGGTGGCCATGAAGGCCGTTAGCATCCTGGCCTGTATCAGAAACAGTGTGGCCAGCAGGAGCAGGGAAGTGATCGTCCCCCTGTACTCGGCACTGGTGAGGCTACACCTTGAGTGCTATGTTCAGTTTTGGGCCCCTCACTCCAGGAAAGACATGGAGGCGCTGGAGCGTGTCCAGAGAAGGGCAACGAAGCTGGTGAGGGGCCTGGAGCACAAGTCTGATGAGGAGCAGCTGAGGGAACTGGCGTTGTTCAGCCTGGAGAAAAGGAGGCTGAGGGGAGACCTTCTCGCTCTCTGCAACTACCTGAAAGGAGGTTGTAGTGAGGTGGGTGCTGGTCTCTTCTACCAAGTAACTAGTGATAGGACGAGAGGAAACAGCCTCAAGTTGTGCCAGGGGAGGTTTAGATTGGGTATTAGGAAAAAATTCTTTACTGAAAGGGTTGTCAGGCTTTGGAACAGGCTGCCCAGGGAAGTGGTGGAGTCACCATCCTTGGAGGGATTTAAAAGACGTGTAGATGTGGTGCTTAGGGACATGGTTTAGTGGTGGACTTGGCAGTACTAGGTTAACAGTTGGACTCAATGATCCTAAAGGTCTTTTCCAACCTAAATGATTCTATGATTCCATGACCCAAAACTCCAAGAAAAAGCGATCTGTCCTGCAGAGCAGAGCCATAGGTCCCGATTCCTGAGACCACTGTTACACAGTGAGGTTGCTCAAAGCCCAGTATAAACAAGGAGCTGCAGCATTGCCCCATTCCAACCAGCTGAGCAATTAGCTAAGAAACCTATCCAATTAGCACACACAGTGGGCATACACATATATTTTTTTAAATCAGCTGAAAATATTTTCCCACAGAAGACCCCAAACCCAAGTACATACCAGTCAACTAACGAATTATAACCTAACGTTGTAGAATGTAATAGCAGTTCAAGATATGACTAGCAGTGGGAAACCCTTCTAACAAGAAAACACATGTTGACAGGAGTTTATGCTTGTGGAACAGACCTGTGCAACACATACAGCACTGGCTCGGCCGCGGCAAGGTGCTTTGAGGACACGTGTGCAGCTGGGTGTGCCGCCCTGCATCTGAGCTGTTTTCATAAGGTTGCATCCTACATCCACGGGCCAGGACTAGACCTAATCTCTTTCCCACTCTCTGTTCCCCAACCAAGGCAGTTACCCCCTGAATTCAGGATGTCTTCCTGCCATCCTTTTTGCCACCCTTCTCATCTGTAGCTTTTGCTTAATTTCTTTTTTCCTTCACTCCATTAAATAAAGGACAAATGGGCACGTATAAAGGAGCATGCATGTATGGAAGGTGTGTCATTCTCCCTCCCACCCTCCCCTTCCTCCTCACTGTGAAAGGAACCATCATCCAATTACCAAAAGAGCCTAGGTGGCATATGAAAGTGGCTTTAGAGACTTGTAGGAGTCAATGAATAAAATAACAAAGGATGGGCCATTTAATGGAGAAGCCAAGTCATAGGAGTGCCACTGTGCAACTCCTTCAGCTCTTCTTTACTGTGAAGACCCTGGCTCAAGCGAACGGATAAGCCAATGCCTTCTTTCTGCTACCACATCTCCCTTCCCAATTCCCCAGTCTAACCACACTCCTCTGCCTACCCACCGTGCTCGTTAGCCCCCTCCCCTAGGCCCCAGCTGCAGCTGACAGCCAGCACTACCTACCTTCTGCTGAGGCTCCTATGCTGTAATTAGCCACGCGCTCACCAAGCCAATACCCATCTCCCACTGAGCTGTTTGCTCAGTCGGTGGGCACGCAGAGCCTGCCATGTCAGGCACGACCAGGTGACTCTCAACCACTCGGCAGGGAGGCTGCTTGGAGGGGCACACGTACCCTGAACACCAGGTTGCACAAGCTTCCCTGTGCCCCCAGGCTGAAAGCAACGCTTGCTCCAGGTACTTCAGATCTTGAGCTAGATGACACTGCTAATTTGGGAGTGTCACTTTCCTCTCCATACATGTGGGGACTTGTCCTGACATCAGTGGGAACTATGGGTTCATATCAAAACAACAACAAATTTCATGTTCACAGAGGACTTGGAAAGGATAAAACTATCACGTTACTTCTTGCTTGCCTATCACCACGCGTAACAGAATCACCCCAGGGATGGCATGAACACGTATCCTGCATTCATAGCTGCCCTAAGTACCAGGCAGGGTATCCGCACACCTCTTGCCTTCCTCATCAGCTGTATGGCTAACAACTCCGCCGCCTTTTGCTATTCAACAACACCAGATAGCTCCAGAATCACTATGCTAAAACAGCTTTTTTGTTTAGCTCTGCTTTGGTTTGCAAATACCTGTCTTCTAAGGAAAGGACGTTTTTGCTCATCTGTTTATTATTTATTTTATAGATTTGTTTTACAAATAGCAATCTTCAGTTTCAGTTCACCTAATCTACAAGCAGGAAGGCTTTGCGTTCTCCCTATCGTGGCAACAATGCCCAACCTTGTTTTTTACTGGGAAACTACTTCAATATTAAATATATGCTTTCCTATGCTTCTTTGTGAGATGTGTCGGGAAACAAATCCAGGCACTGAGCACTTCCCCATGCAGAACTGTGGTTCAGGGTTTATAACCTGGACGGTTGCACACAGAACAGGGTAGGCTCTGTACGTTCACCTCCTTGGAGCTTGCGTAGGAAAACGGCCGGTGAGATTGGGCTTTTCCTGCTGCACCCCCTCCTGCAGAGCACACGGGGAAAGCACTGAGCTTGGAAGATCAGAGGTTCAGCGGGCTCAGTCTTGCTCCTCATACCCAGGCTTCCAAGGGACTGCACTCCTAAAACAGGCGCTTCGCAAATACCCTGAAACCTGGGAAGTCTGGATCAGACCTGAACATCTGCCAAGTCTGTAAACACTCATGCTAAACACCTTTTGCATCCAGTTCCAACCTATATAGCGAGATCGCCCATTAAAACCTCTTGTACGAAGAATACTATTGACATGTTTGCACTTGAGGAGATAGGTATCTGGCTTACTGTACTCACTTGTGACAGCTGACTACAACTAAAAAAAAAAAATAAATTGTGAAATCAAAAGGGTGCCAACTGCATATCCAGTATTACCTTCTCCCTCCAGTTATCTTCATTCCGCATCTTCTGTCTTAATGTTTCCTGCAGCTGCTCTGTTCTGTTCTGATGAGAAATCAGCATTAACTCCCTAGAAACCACAAAAACTCGTATGTAAATATGTGCTCTGCCCAGATTGGTGGTATGCCATTTTCTTGCAATTAAGTCCTTTGTGGCAAAGGCTTGTCTTTTCCTCTATGTTTAGTATTCTGTGCAATAAGCCCAGGAATCCTGCCTGCAGCCCAGAGGCACAGCAGTAATCACTACTTAGCATTTGCATAATGCCATCACATGCTTTATGAATTTTATGTTTTAGAGAAAATACTGCAGTTGATCTTTCTTCCACACACACATATTTAAACCTCAAATATTTTTAATATTTCTTAAGTGAAGTTTTTAAGAACACTGAAGAACTGTTATAATATTCAAACCAGAAATTGTTGTATTTAATGAGCTCAGAATATTACTATCATTAATTAAAAAATTGTATTAGGTTTTGAATTAAAACCACCAAGTGCTTTCTATTGTCAGAGTTACTGTTTGTTATGTGAGGCTGGTAGAGTAAAAGCCCTGGAGAGTTTAAATTCTTGTAACTGAGATTATTAGCAATGTACTGACTGGAACAACTCATGTATCTGGGGTTTAAGTAGGAGGGAAATACTATTAAATTAACATGTAGTATCTTTTCATACAGGTACTAAAGTACAGGGAATATTCAAACCCTTTAATATGAAAATAGCTTAATGCCTCTTGGTGTACATCACCCTCAGAAAATGCCTATCTTCTCCAAAAGCCACTTTTATGAATACATTTTCCATTGTACACAAATAAAAAAAATAATACTGCCATGTCTTAAGTAGGGGACAGCACTTTCTATTTTGCTAGTAAGTGACAAGCTAATTTATCAGTAACTGAAAACTTATTAGCAGGACACTTAGATACTAAACCAAGCCTGTGATTGTTAGGAATAAAACAGGATATGTAGATTACACTCCAAGCAATTTTTAAAAAGTGTGGATTTAGGTTGATAAGTGCACAAGTCTGAAACAAAGGCACTCAAATGGTTTCAAAGTTGCTAATAACGTAAGTTACAAGAATTTAAACTCTCCATGGCTTTTGCTCTACAAGCCTCACAATACAAATAGCAGCTATAACAACTGCAATAGGGTGTTTAGATTAAGCTTGAGCTGAAGCCCTGAACTGCAAAGCAGGGCTTTCTCCCCTGCCTTTTTTTTAATAGGTTGTTTTTTTTTTTTTCCTTTGTCATTCAAGTTTCATCTATATTGTAATAATTTAAAAAAAACCCAGTGAATTCCAAAATTTCAGGATATGAGCACAGGGCTGCCAAGGCTTTTAGAGTTTTGCCCTAAAAGCAGGAGATGAGAGAGGGCAGTGGCAGGGCAGGACCATCCTAAGCACACAGGCAAGGCAGTGACTTCAGAACACAGAGCTGGGACCAGCAGGTCTCTCCCAGTCTGCCCAGTGCCCGTGGCCACACTCCTCATTCTGCCGCCTCATCTCCCGACCGGCACAAGCCACCTCTGGTGCTTTCCAGAATCTCTCTGTCCTTTAGGTAACAGCGAGAGAGGCTGAGGATCTGGCAGAGGAGGGATGTTTTATTTTTAATAGATTTCCAAAAAGACAAATCTGGGCTGAACGTACAGTCACAGGAGGTTACCCGTGGTGACTCAGCTCTCATTACCTTTCTTGTTTCAACATCACCACCTCTTCCTCTGTTTGTCTAAGAAGAGCTTTAAGTGCTTCCAGCTCACTTTCTGATCGACCGGTTCTTCTTTTTAGATCTTCTTCTTTCCTTTCTTTCTCAGCCATTTCTTCTTGTAAACGTTTGCATACTTGTTGGCAAATTAGAAGAGATTCCTCCTTTTCCTTGAGCTCTTTCATAAGTCTATAGGTGAAATAAAAATCTATCAGCATCGTAGTTACTATATTCTTATTTAGTTTCTATCTGTAAATAGAGAGAAATCACTTGTACCTGGAAGATAAAATATTAGACAAAGACCCGTGTACCCTCTACGAAGTTAGATCTAGTGGCTTGAACACAAAAATAGAAAAAAATTGTATAAAAACTGCATTAAAGTCACAAAATTTTTGCTCTCACTGCTCAGAAATGTGTATGTTATGAAACTAACTTCAGCATTTACCTTGACTCAGAAATTCCATTTTCGTATTTCATTTTTTTCAGTTCATTCTGACAGACATCAAGTTCTGCTGATTTCACCCTAAGAAAACATTAAAAAAAAAAGTGTATTGTCCAAGGAAATGATAGCCTTTACTCATGCAGTAACTTGAACGTCATTTATTGTTGCATTATCTAACTTGCGTTTTCTATTTCAGTTAAAAGCTGGACAACAAAAAAAATGTTCTTTCCATTCGAGCCAACATCTTTAAGTAATTGGAAGTTACACTTCCAATGTAATCTCAGCCTAACCTAGGATCACAACAAGTTTCATGTTGCAAACAAGAAAGTGAGATCTTGCAACACTGATGAAAGTTTCAAGTAAGATATGAATAATAATGAACAAAACAATTTAGTAGGTAAGAGGGCTGGAAACTTTGCAGGTTTCTTGTCATTATGTCATCATTTCACCAATTAATAACCATGGTTAAGCTTCATATTTACATTTAAACAGATATAGAATATGTTATTTTATTAAATTGTACCCATATTACATTGAAATTTTAATATTACATTTGGAAACCATTTACCATTTATTTAACTGTGTTAGTGAAATCTTTTTTTCATACTCAATACTTGTATTATCATTAAAACACTTTGTTGCTAAGCATTCCAAATATTTGCAACTTTGTCATGATCAGACCCTCTGAGAATATAGGAACCGAAACCAGAAAGTACACATCACAGAAGAATGAATCCTTGGTTAAATTTCAGGAAACACACAAAAAGACCAATGATAGCCGGTCTCGAGACTGGCAGTACTAGTTCATTACTTTTGAGCTTAATATTTGAAACAGTAATTTTTATCTTCAGTAGTGAATTATAAAGTGTTATAAAGTGAATTATGAAGTGCTGCTGCTGTTTCAGAATTATTTTCTACGCTCTATGCAAGCAACGAGGATTTTAAATACAGGAAAGCATTCAGATCCTGGATTTCAGAGGTGACGACACAGGTCCCACTGAGCACCGCCGCGTCTGGACGAGACCCTGGATTTTGGGTGCCCGACACAGCTCCCACAAATCTCAATGGGGGGCAGCCTCGGGGCGCAGAGAACGCAGCAACTCCGCTGCACGGCCCTTGCTTGGCCATTAAAACAGTAACCCAGGAGAACAGTGTGCAACACCACAACATTTAAGAAGAGGTGTGTCTTTTTTCTTATCTCCTCCAGTTTTGATAGAGGACTCATTTCTGCTCTCCCCTTCATCTGCAGGGGCAGGCACTGCGGCGGGCACCGCTCGCTGCGGGTGGGCTGGAGACAGAGCAAGCCAGATTTTTTACTCTGTGCGAGCACTCTCTTTTCACTCATCGTGCTTCAGTCAGCTCCGACAAGTATATGATGACATTCTATTTTTTTTCTCTATTCATTCAGGTTTTGCATACTCTTACTTGAAACCATAGGCACAACACAGTAAAATTACAAACTGCAATAGTATACTGGTGCACGGGGAAAAGTCACAGCAAATTTACATTGCAGGGGGTGAATAAAAAAAGAAATCACAGTCACTGACTAAATACTAAAGTTTCTGATTAGTTGTATTGCACCCTTCCCTCCATTCCAAACCTACAATGTGAAATACTACTTTCCACATACGTTTTTAGTCCAGAAGTTACGTGGATTTCTCAAAATGTATCCCATGCTTGTGTTTTAAATGAAGCATCTGCCTGAGCTGACTTAACCCCCCTCTTTGCTCTAGCATTAAAGACAGCTGGGGGAAGGGAACCCTGCTTCCACGGACAGACATGCTCGGTCAGCCAGTTCGAAATACAGACCATTTAATATGACAATAAAATATTTTCTCCGTTGGTCATAACCTTCTCAAATCATCATGACAAGCAGCGCGCTCTGAAAAAAAGTGGTCTGTTACAGCTTTACGCGCAGTGGCAAAACAATCAAGCAAACGAAGTCTTACATTAACAGCTTTTTGTAGTGGTCCATCTCAGCTGTTACTTTCTGCAGCTTCAGTCCAATTGTCTCTACTTGATTTGTTAAATCTGAAAACAAAAACGTGGGTTTCATGTCTGTATTTATACTAAAATAATTCACTTTTATACATATAGTGTTTTATTTGGATCTCAGACACGTAGCTCCTCGCTCCCACCTCAAACAGGCAAAGCAGTACATCACAGCACTGCCTCCGAACAACGCAAAATGGTCATCTGTGAAAAGGACGGTTTATGATTTGTAATATTTGAATTGAATTCTCACTGCTTACAAACAATATAAGCCAGTTGTTTACATTTCCTAAGAATAACAAATTACTTTTATTTAAAAAGTTGGAACGCTGTTGCATCGCTGTACACTTCAGTGCAGAACAGCCTTCCAAGTTCTAGTCATACAGTAGCAGAGACTGGCTTTCTAGCAAGAAGCTGTCTTTTGTTTGTTTGGGGTTTTTTTATCCTACCAGGAAACATCAAATTCAACTAAATGTAAATATGCAATGCTTTAAAGCATATGGTTTGTACATGATGCTGAGAGCACAAGCACACAGGCAGGTGGACCTGAAAATACCCTGCTAATGCTACTTCATATAAAACATTGACCTTGACCTAATGGTACTATATATTTTGTCTTAGACTCTCTTAGCTAAATGTTATCTTTCAGAACACATCACCTATCGGTTTCAACTACCATCGCCTTTTTTTCTGATATATATCCCAGTTCTTTTCATCTGTACAACCAGTGTAATTATCTTCCCCCCACCACCTGGAAAAAAAAGCTTCCAAAGAAAATACTGAGCAAAGATGAAAAACTGTTAAATATCACTCCTTCTGCACAGTCTCATGTAAATGAAAGAGTGACAAATTTACTCTCAGCAGACAATGTAACGCATCTGATTTATTAGCTTCCACCCCTCTGAGTAAGCTGCATCTCTCCAAACACGGCTGTGCAGGACAGACGGCCATCAGTTTGCACTTGCAGCACAGCACCCAAGCGTTCTGGTGCACACAGGTTCCAAGCACGCGCTGTGCAGAAATACCAGCTGGTGAGAACGTTTGTTCTGTTCTCACCATTTGTAACTAAATCTATCTGCCTGCTTACAGGTGCAAACTAATTTTAAAAGCTTACTTAAAATCCTTTAGTGACATGTTAGACCATTTTGTCTCAAAGAACACAATAACAAATAATTCAAACATCGCAACCTTCTTCAACAGTCATGTATGAAAGAAATCTCATCTAGTTTTTTGTGGCATAATATTACCCTTTTTTTTATTTAATCTTAAACATAGTTTAACTTCAAGATCTGAAGCCCTATAAACTGATGTAACGGCATGCACCTTAATCTGATTCTCATCTTAATGAGCTTATCTAAATATGCTCATGAACAAGGAGAGCTGGCTTTGAAGAAAACGCAACAATGACCTGAAATCAAACTTACCTCTACCAAAAAGGCAGCATCATAAACTACATGGAAAAAAAATGTATGATAGAACATTGCAACAAATCTAGAAGTGGAAGAAAAACCAAGACCTTCCCTCAAAATGCAAAAGCAAACTAAATGAGCTGACTTCCTCTCTGAAGGTGAACAGCCACAAAGAGTCCAACCCCTCCACCTTCAAAGCTCCAAGCAGCTAAATCTAACTGTGATTCCTGTTCTTAAATTTATTATTTCTGACCTCAGAATTCACTGAATTTTCATAACTTCTCCTATGTGCCTGTTTCAGTCATTTCCAGCAACTATCATGACAATGGATAACCCCAGAGTGGGATTTCCTGCCAGCGATCCCCCATGTCACACCTTACCTTGCTAAATCCTACTACATGAAAGATTCCTGTATTTTCAAAAAAGGGAAAAGGAAGGCTGTTCATTACCTCAGACTACATCAAAAAAATCAGGGAGACAATTATATGGGGTAAAGTACACACTACCTGTCAGATACATTCCCAAACTATCAGCATTTATAAAGAGCTTTTTTAAGAGAAAGTTAAAATTTCTTGGGGCTTCATTAAGCCCTTGCAAAAGTCAGTAGAAGTTTATTATAGAAGCACCTTCTATACCACTTGCCACTGGCGACAAAACAAATAAAATATATTTTTGTATAACATACCATTGTCATTGTGTTTATACATTTCAGACAAAGAAATACTGATTAGTCCCACATTCATTCTTGCAATTGTTAATAGACGTTGCCACGTCACTAATCTTTTAACATTGAAACAGCTTCTACACTGATTCACATCAGTCAGAGTCTACCTCATTAAATGAGTAAATAGAAGAGTGTAGGTAGATAGTCAAGAAAAAAGCCTTTTAGTAAGTTAGAATGGATGCACACAGAGCACTGCTCATTACAAGCCCTGATCGACAGAAGCGAACAGACCTGGACATTATAGATCCTCCTGGAATTATTCTGTTCATTTTTTTAGCACACAGGGGAAGCAGATAGCAATCTTGGCTGTGCACATAGTGAGCTGCCTCAAGACTGATGTCATCCAAGTTTATTTTTGGTCTCCTTGAAACAGTTCAACCTACTCGACAGAACATGAGACATCACAGAAAATAAAATTTTGGAACAGGTGTGGTGGTTTCGGTTCCAGCCCAGCCAGTAACAAAGCACCACGAAGCCACTCGCTCACCCCCCACCCCCCGGCCACGTTGGGATGAGGAGAAAATCCAAAGGCAGGCTCGTGGGTCGAGACAAGGACTGGGAGGGATCACTCCCCACTTATGGTCACGGGCAAGAGACAGGCTCAACTTGGGGAAGAAACAAAATCAATTTAATTTACTACAAATCAAAACAGAAACAAAACACAAGGGTATTAGGAAGGGAAACCAAACATCAGAACAACCTCCCCCCACCCCTCCCGCCTTCCCAGCTCAGTTCACTACCGATGCTTTCTACCTCCTCCCCCCGGCGGCGCAGGGGAATCGGGGATGGGGGTTGAGTCAGCTCGCCACACATCGTCTCTGCCGCTCCTTTCCTCAGGGGGAAGATTCCTCACTCGTCCCCTGCTCCACCGTGGGGTCCCTCCCACGGGAGACAGTCCTTCACCAACTTCTCCAACGTGGTTCCTTTCCGTGGGTTGCAGTTCCTCACAGACTTCCCTGGCGCGGGTCCTTTCCGCGGGCTGCTCTCCGGTCTCACACTGCTTCAGCACAGTTTTTACCATGGAGGCATGGCCATCTTCGGGAGCCTCCGCTCCACCGTTCACCCCCATGGGCTGCAGGGGGACAGCCTGCCGCCTCACCACGGGCTGCAGGGCCATCAGCCTCCTCAGGCGCCCCTCCTCCCCCTCCTTCTTCACTGACCTCGGTTATCTGCAGAGGGGTTCCTCTCACGTTCCAATTCCCCCCCTCACTACAGGTTCCCCTTCTTAAATCTGTTCTCCCAGAGGTGCTCCCACCGTCACTGATGGGCTCGGCCTGGGCCAGAGGCGGCTCCAACTTGGAGCCGGGGGAGCTTCCAGCAGCTTCTCACAGGAGCCACCCCTATGTCCCCCTCCCCCACTACCAAAGAAAACCGCACCACACAAACCCATAACAACAGGTTGAAAAGACCAGTATTGCTGGGAAAAAGTAAGAAGCGTGTTTAATCACTATGTATAGTTTATAGCAGTATCACACTAAAAACCAATGTGTATATATATATACACACACATGTATAAAATCATAGATACACTAAGAAATCAACAGTGTTGCATAAGAACCAACAATAGAGAGAAGGTCTAAGATTATTTACTTCCAGTCATGATTTTTTTTATTTTTCCAATGCTGTTGCATGGTATTAACTCATAAAATGTTAACATTGCCAAATTATACTGAAAAATAGCAAATGGCAATTCACAGGGAATTTTTCCTGTCCCAGATCTGGAAATCCAAGAGTCCATAATGATATGCTGTTCTTAAAAACAAAAGAAAACAAACCCAAACAAAAAAAAAAAACCAACCCCAAACAAAACCCAAACCAGTATTCTCAAGGTTATGCAAGTAGTTTACCTCATCTGGAAATACAGGTGAAAGCTCTGAGAGAAAAACTCAGACTGAGATGCTTTCCAATGGGAAAAGCCACCCCTCCCAGCACAGCCAGGGCCATGGTGGGAAGCCCAGCAAACCCTCTGCAGACTGGAGAGCAGATTTTTTTCTTTTTTTCCCCTCAAAGGCTCTGCTTCATTGTTTGCATTCTGTACTCTTATTTTCCACTCCCGGGATGATTATATCTGTAATAGTCTATTTTCTCATGTTGCTTTCCAGGTCTCCAACACCACCAACTTCTATCAACCAAATTAGCCGTCTCTTTTACCCCAAAGTATAGCAGGTGATGCTTTATAAATAAGTCACCACTGCAGCGAAGGAACACAGCAGTGAATGGAGCAGCCAAACGTACACAAATATTCACTTCACTCTGAAACTGTAATGTAAATTTGCTCCTTGCTTTTCCTCTAAAGAGTATGGGATTTTTAGTCCCTATGTAAGAGCTTTGCTTATTACTGGCTGACTGATTGTCCTCAAAAAAGAATTAAAAATCAGGAAAGCTCACTATTTAAATAAAAGTATGTGCTTAATCACTGGCCAGACAAAAACACAAGCTTACCTTTATTTTTGCCAATTTTATGGATGCGCCAGTACTTCTGCATTAACCAGCAGAAGAACACAAACCCCCAAACTCTTCTCACTGGTGCTACTGAAGAAGCAAATACGCAAATGACACTAAGATCATTTCTCAGAAGACTCTTAAAAAAAGCCACTTAGAAAACACAGCTTCCTGTAGTAGCAGCACAGTGGTATCATCTCTAAAATGATTTTATGATTCTGTAACTGCACTTTTTCATAAAGCGCTGCTAATGTGGGTGGAGGAAAGGGGAGCCACCATAATGACTGGGCACTATTGGGCTGCCTGCGTGGGAGCTCGGACCAGGGAAGCTGGAGGTTGCCCAGGAACCCTTTTGTATGTAGCTCACCCGTGGCTCTTCTCCTGAGCTTTTGTGACTCTTTCTGAGGATGCAGCATGGGAAGAAAGAAGAGAGTAGTCCTCATACGTCTGTGCTAAAACTATGTAAAAATACAAAGAGCATCTTGCATTTTTCTTTGTATAAAACACATTTCATGAAAGATATTTGAGTTCAAAGCTGTAGAAAGAATTATGTGAAGCTGGGGAACCTGCAAGCAGAACTCATTTTTTCATAGAGTGTGATCACAAGAGATCCACAAGCATTTCTACACTTGACATTATTTGCATGATATCAAAAAATGTGAATATGCATGCAAGTTTTCCATTCCCCAGAGTTTTTCAGCAATAAATGGTCTAGAAAGAAGAAAATTATGAAATGCAAACAATTTTAAACTTACTGATAAATCTGTTTAAAGGAATTGATACAACAGTATTGCAACAAAAAAAAAAAACCCACCCTTATAATAACAAAAAACCTAGAAATCACAGCTTAAGGTTACTTTTATATATATATATTCTGTTGCAATGGCTATTTGACCAACGTGAAGTAAGTTCCCAAAGTTTGAATGGAGTGAATATTTGCTGTCTTTTAATACACACATTATTCATCACAGATGAACATTTACAAAGCACCTTGCACAGCATCCTACAGGAGGTAAAAACTTATCTAGAATTAAGGCTTCTTAGAAACATCTAAATTATTTACATTATTGGCTTTCCAATAATTTCTGGCATCTGTTGTTCAAGTGAGTTATTTGAGGTTTGGAGGGGTAAATGATGTTGACTTTTTCCAGGTGAATCACTGCCTGCCCACCTCCTTGGCACTCCTCATAAAACTGTCAAAAGGACCTTTTGGTATCCAACAGACGCATCCTACACTCCGCAAGGCATGCCCAAGCACTAAGCATTTCTATGAGTTATTAGCAAATTTCAGATTTCTGTCAAACTACATGAAACTCGGAATTTCTTTCTCCCATTTCATAAAACATATAAACGAGAGGTTATTTGCACTAAAACTTCACCACGTATTTTTTTTCCTCTTTGAAGATAGGAATGAATTAATGCAAAAACTGTATTAAAGTAGCTAGATTGGTGTAAACTAATGCTCCAGTATATTCCAGAAATTGTCTTTCACAGAATACTGTCATGCTATATTTTAATTTTTCGAGAGAGAAGTAGTCCACAAAGCTTCAGAACAAGATGAACTACAAATATATGCACACAGAGCTGACATTCTGGGCATTCTGGAAATTGCATATATTAAAAGCAGAAGGACATCATAAGTATAGATAATAATTCAGTCATAGTTACTGTTACCTACCACTAGTAATTAACTATCTATATTCAGTTAACAGAGAATACTTACCATTTACATCAGACTTTCAGAAACTTAAGAGAATCAAAAGGAGCAATTAGATACAGTTCTACCCAAGAGCATCGTACGTTGGCATTTAGACAAAAGAAGTCTCAGAAATCCATAGGGACTGACCCTCTTGATCATATAGGAAGAAGATACTTGTAGCTTTGTGGTGAGGGCTGTTCTTCCCCCATGACAATAACGGAAAGGAATGGAAAGCGAAAAGGTCTGGCAACAGTGAAATTAAGCCTCATGCATAAGTCAAACTACAGTCTGGCAAAAGTAAACTTCCTTCGCACTCTGTTCCAAGTGGCATTTATTATGTCCACAGACCAGTCTCTGCCCCGTTTCCCCAGAGGCAAAGAGTAGGTTCTGTGCAGAGACAGTCAGGAGAAGAGCAAGGAGCTGTGCAGTTCCACTCATATGGGCATGCAGTCAGCTGGGGGAGAGCCAAGACCTCTCAGGAAGGCTGTACTGACACCGTCAAAAACTGGTCTCAGCAGCAGGAGACACAGAATACGTTCCCACCATAAAACACAGTGCAGCAACAGCCGAGCTAGGAGAGGCTTGAGGTGAAGAAGAAATAGTCAGCACTAAAGAGGCATTCCTCCAAACATCACCTCCTTGACCACTGTGCTCAGCGGCTGTAATCCGATTTAATAGCACACACGACTTTGCTGCAAACTATTCACCCAAACTTCGGTTCAACATTTTCTCATCTGCTCTCCCCCTCCCTCCTTACCCCATTATGACTGCACATTTTCTTATGTGATGAGTTAAGCAATCAGCAGCTACGCAGGCATTAGAAAGGAGTTTTCCCGAAAAAGTCAAATTGTTTCAGATTCTACAGTTTTTCCAATATTCCTCAGAGTGCCACTTCTAAGCTGGGTATGACCAAGGACTAGCGTTCAGCAGTAAAAAAACGATTAGAGACTGCTGACCTTGACTCCTAGAAGAATAAAAAAAAAAAAAAAAAAAAAAAGGTGGAGAGCAGCACCTTCTCTTTTCCTACTCGAATTAGGGAACATTCCCAGCTCTTCATGGCTGCACTCTTTTTCTGGTGTACTGGATGCTGACTATACCTGGAACAATATTAACTAAATAACTGGTAGCGTGCATTGACCCCTATTTGTCCCTGCCACTCCTGTGATACCAAGTCCTCAGGTGCTTTGGTTTGACTGCGCTCCTCAAATTGACGGAAAGTGGTCTGAAGCTCTTCCACAGAGCTACTGCCAACAGTGCCCAAAGTTTGCTGGTAGTGCATAACCACAATAAATGGTGAGGGTAGCTTAACTGCTTGTCAAAACCACTGGGAACCAGTGGTTTGTAATCTTTCAGTACCCTCTCACTGTTTCAGTTTTGTGCCTGGAAAACCAACCACATTTTCCCTCAGTTCTCTGGGAAAGAGCCACCGGGCATTCATGCTTGCTGTTGAACAGAACCCATAGAGATAAATCACTGACAACCTACGATTATTTAAAAACCATGTTTGTGTGACAGTGTTCTTGCCAAAACTTCCTCTCAGCTGTTTTAAAGGCTTCTCTGACAAGCTCCCATTGTAATCAAAGCCATGCAGTCACTATGTTATCTAAGTCCTGTTATCTGCGTCAAAAAACTGCACAATAGACACTGGACTGAGCTGCGATGTTTGCTGCTCGATGCTGGCATCTTCGCCTTCTCTACGAACGGGAAGTCATGGCCAAGTACGCGGAGGACAGATTAGACCACCTGCAGATACTTTCGTTTAGTTTCTTCAGCTGGGCATTCTTCAGTAACGTATTGTTCTGTACACTTTTCAAAAGCTAAGCAATTCAACTTTAATTTCCTGTCATTCATCCTGTCGTTGGCTTATGAAGTAAATGGCTCTGAATGCCTACAGAAAAAGGAGAAACTTTGGCTTCACGCACCAGGCAGATGTTAGACAGAACATGTGGGAACAATCTAACATTGACAACGACGAGTTCTACTGCAATGCGACTGCTTTGTTAAAACAGATTAAGAGCAAATTACTGTAGATCAACACCACAAAAAGGAGAGCCCTTTGCCTCTCTTTACATGCGGATGGCCGCTACAGAGAAGTTTTTCCACAAACATCTCTTTTTGACAATTTTTTTTTTAATTCTTATTAATAATTGCCAGAGATCTTCTGTAATAACTGTATTCTTTTTTCCTCTTCCTAGATGTGGGAGTATGGACACAAGTTCTGGACTAAAGGAAAAGGAGAGAGATAATGCTTATTTTGGTTCTAGTACTTTGGGTGGTCTCTTTCGGCTCTGTTTCTTCTTTTACTCAATTTGTTTTGAGAAGTTTTCATAATGACTGAGCATTTGACAGGAGTTTTTCATGAGGGAGTAGATGGATTCAATTATACGGCTGGTTTCTGCAAGTCTTCTCTAGAGAGAGTTCCCACCAAAGTCAACTGGAGCTGGTTAGCAGAAAGTCTGAAGGATCAGACCCATGCCCACAGAGACTAAATAATACAGATTTCAATCAAGATTGAAAAACATAGGAAAAATGAGGAAACTAATAAGGAGAATGGTAACACAAGTGGAAACTTATGCTGAAAGCTTGCCGAATGAAGAAAAATATATTCAAATGCTTATGTAAAAATGTTCTCCAGTAACCAAAATAAAGCTTATTTCAAAATATGCAAAACCAACAAAAAGCATTCACGCTTCATAATGCTGATAGTAATTTTAAAGCTTTAAGTAGTACCACATTTTAAAGAATCTTCAATCCAAATCCATCTCAGTATTATTCATGTTTAAGTTTACTTATCTTTGTGATTCACAGTGGAGCTTACCATAGTCATAAACAGTCAACAGTAACCTTTCAGGCAGCGCACACGATCAGCCCTGCCTTCGAACAGGGACGAAAGGTAGATAAAGCAGACGCTGCCTCTCCTACACCTCTGTGTTTTAGCAGTATCATATTCACCATAAAGTGAGACTGTTGTCATAAGGACAGAGACCGAAGGGTCACAGCACAGAACGTGCACAAAGAAAAGATGTAGAGAACCAAAGAAAAAGAACCAAAGTTGGTGACCGTTTCCTCTTATTTGGGTGAATTCCCATAGAGGCAGCCCATAGTGTCTGCAAAACACCGAGTACGGAGTTCGGGAATTTAGCCACCCAGTTTGCATCCTCTCCAGCTGCTTGGCCAACAGCACGGTGCTGAACGAAGGCTCCAGTTCCTGCTTTGTAAATAGCAGCAACTGGTAAAGTTTTCAGTGAAGAAGAAAAACTATATTCACATTGGGTAAACAGCCACTCTGGAAACCATCAACTTTGCAGCTAATTCACAACAGATTCACAATGGTATCAGTTCAGACGCACGTGTGATAAAAACTGTGTAATTTTCTGTTTTTCCTGCAAAACCTACCAAAAAATCCAAGATCCTTTCTGAAAATTTTGGTCTCATCTAAAGAAAAGCTCAGTGTTTTATACACGTGTAAGAAAAGGAAGACTATTTGCCAGGTGTTAAGACTTTCTAGAGAGGTTAATATGCACAGCTCGAGTAGATACTACCATTGAAGACATGCAGACCCCAGTCATTACTTGAGACCCTTTTGCCTTAACAGCACTAGCTCAGCTGCTGGCAGACAGAAATTCAACAGCACAGCTCTATTTAGGTCAATGCCAGTCATGGTATGAATCTGTTCTGTATCACTAAGTCTCCGGTCTAAAATGACTGTGCCTACCTAAGAATAAATGCATATCTACAAAGTTCATCTGCTTCCAATTTCAGAAATACAGTCCATTTCTCACTACCTGGCTGGGGATTGGAAACAAGTGGATTTGCTACTGCTAACCACCATCGGTACATAACAGTGCATAGAAAACAGCACTGAGAGAAAGTAGTTTCATTTTCCCTTAATTTAAGCATGGCTTGGGGAACAACTGGCAGATAGTTTGGTTTAAACAAGACAAGCTCTGACTCATCATACCGGTCACTGATGAGAAAGAGCTGCTGGGGCAGTCCCGTTCACGCTCTCACAGAGAAGCAGAAAGGCTGTGTGGGCTGCACGTGCTGCCCTCCAGTCCCAGTGACTAGAAATATCCAGTCTCAGTGCACGTGTGCCAGCAGCAGACAATTACTTGCCGAAGAGCTGCAGATTAAAATATTTTTTATTCTATCAAGCTTTATGAAATTCTCACTGTGATTCAGCCAGGTACAGACTCACAGAGAACATGGCTGGAAGGGACCTCGGGGTTGCACAGTTAAACCTTCTGCCCAGAGCAGTACTACTGACAAAAGCAGACTAGGTTTTAGACAAAATCTGTGGGTTTATTCAGCTGAGTCTTGCCGACCCCGAAGGCTGGAGTCTCCGCCAGCCCTTTGGGCAGCCTCTTCCCACGCTGCACCACCCTCTGCTGAAAAACCTTTTCCCAAGGTCCATCCCGAAGCTCCCAAGCTGTGTCCCCTGCCTTATTACCACCTGCCACTTCCCAGGCGAGTTTGGACCCATCACCTTTCCACCTCCCCTCCCAGCACTTCCAGGCTGCTGCTGCTGGGTCCCCTCTGGGCCAGCCGGGACCAGCCCGGCTCTGCCATGACACTGTTTCCTTTGTCCAATTAATCTCTTTTTGGGAACAATGTTTTTTAGAGACTTCATATATGTGAACCCTGTGGGACACTCCCTGTATTACCTCAGATGAAGATAATATTTGTCATGCTGGCAGACTGAAGGAAACCTCCCTGAGGCTGGTGGGTGTGAGAAGCGTCCATTTGGGAAACGGCGAGCAGCAGTTAGGCTCTTCCGGGCATAGAAGGGACTGGCTGGAACAGAAACTCAAACGCAGGAGCCACGATACTGCCTTAAAGGAACTGAGGGAGAGCAGGAGCAGAGCAAAATGCAGCCCAGTAACATTACAGGGACAAGCAGAAAGAAACAGAGAATCCAAGGGGTCGGGAAAATACTGGTCGCTCAAACCTGGAAGACAGTCAGGAGACTGAAATGGAGATCCTGGCCAAGACAGACTGGAACCCAGCTCCTGTTGCTAAATTTCTATGGTATTCTGAGAAATAAGAGGTTGTAGGTATTCTTTAAAACCTATTAAATAACTGCTCCTTGTAGGGAGCAACCTATGAGACCCTGAATATTGGCTGTATCAAAAGCTGTGTCAAAAGGGGTAAAGACGTTTAATTTTTCTTAGAATATTAATGCTAGACCAAATTCAGATGTATGCTTAACACAGACACTTTTGTTTATTTAAAAAGAATAGTAGAGAAGCTGTGAGAAATATGAAATACATACATGAAAACTTACCGTGTCAGAGTAGGAATAATTTGCCTCACTCTGTGTTTCTAAGGAGACCAAAGTAGTGAACTAAATACTCAAAGTCCTTGCACACACAGAAGAGAACTATTTATTTTTATCTATAATATTTCAGGTACTATGTTCTCTAAGATAAATTATTTTTTGTATACACAAGAAAGTACTTTTTATTTGTGACTCACAAGCCCAAGCCTGTCTGGAAGGAGCCCAGGGATGGACTCCAGCCATATAGATTTACATCCTTTCTGGAGACCTGACCAGTGCCACCAGGAAGTCTCTAAATCACTGAAAGCTGCCAGGAACTGGGAGGATGTGCCAGAAAAAGGAGTGCCTGTTTCTTATCTCCCCCAGCATATGTTGCTGACCACTGCCAGGACTGGGCTTTCTGGACCTCTGGTCTGAACCAGTGTGTTAGTTCTTTCAAGTTCATATATAAAACAAGCACAGAAAAACCAAGAGAAGGAACCAGATTCTAAATAGTTTTGAGCGGTACAAATCTAGAATACCCTCAGTGCCCTCAAAAGAATAAGCCAGCAACTGCATACAGCATGCAAACATGACATCAATCTTTTCCAAGACCTTATAAAGTGCTTAATTAGAGAAACAATGCTATCTCAGCAAACCTCGGTCCCCACTCTCTCCCCCTGCTCCCAGGGTGCATGAGTGACACGTTACAAGCACTTCTGCAGTCAGAGGAATTGCTTACATGGTATTTGCTCAGCCATGGCCAGGGTTCACACTCCGGCATCAAAGGGTTTGGTCCTTAAGCCTGAATTTTCTGCATGTGTTCCTGCCTTTTTGAAGCCAAGCTAATTGGGATATGTCAGAATTGTTCCTACAGACCTACTTCTCCTTTGTATTAAAATTGATTTGGAATACTGCCACTTACCTATTGGCTGGGAAAACTGAAGGTGAGAAAATAGAGCTTCTGACCTTAATTTTCCTTGGAGACAGATTTCCCTGCCCCGCCCCCCCCCATATTTTGGCCAAGCAGATGAAACAAAATATAATAAATATATTTCCTTTGACATGGATTCCTGTTTTTCCCTCAAGAAGCAAAGTGGGGCCCTTCTGTAACTAAATCAAACACAGCATTATCCCAACACCTAGCCGAAGAGAACTAGGACACCGTTCTTTCCATCATATTCATCTGTTTCCTCTTCCACATTAAGAGACTGCTGAAAAGCGCTAATGAGCCATTGCTTCGTCTAACCCATTTGTCACATTCTGTTCAAACACCAACACTACATTCCCCAGCTCTCACCCCGCAAATTCTTAGTAGCGCAGCTGGAATTAATAAAAAAAAAATATTTCAACAGTACTTGTAGTATGAATAGGGGATATTTGAACTGCAGCCTACCTAAAACTACAGGAAACTATTCTTTCTTTGGATTTTCAAAGCTCTTCAAAGCGGTCTTTAAAGTGTCATTAAAGACACTTCATGTAGATGAAAATACTGCTCCTTCTTTCCATGAAGAGTGCTAACATTCCCCACTGAAACTACTCAGCTACTCCTACAGCTGCCTGCATTTTTCAATCATCTCTCATTAGTCTTATTATGTCAGCAGACCACTGCTAAGTTTATATTTAGTAACTTAAGTAGCCTATGAAGCAGTAGCATCAAAAGATTTAAAAGACAGATTTCATGTGCATAGCCAGCAATTTAATCCCACACAGAGGCAAACCTGTAACTATAAATGGGCTAAAGAAAAACTGCAATGACTTTGTAAAGAAAAAACATTCTATATCTGTGATTAAGTGGAGGAAAGGATTTGGCTGGTAATAAAAATGAAAACACAGATACCAGCTCCTCTCTTTCAGGAGCACATGCTATCGCAGCTCTTCTGCAGCTTCCGACCCCAAGAATACAGACAAAGACACTATCACAAGGCATTATTGATTTTTTTTTTGTGAGTCTATTTGATTAGACAGTTATTCACCAGACCTTACCCTGCATTAAGCATTTTTCAAGACCTGTCATCTCTAGCTAACTGGATGATGCATTTTGAGTCTGAAAAGTGGTATGGAACCAGCAATCAAATTCACCTCTTTGGCAAAACGTAACTCACAAAGATAATTTTCAGAAAGTCAGGAGAAGCACAAGAACAAAGAAACAAGAGTAGAAGCTAATGCTTAATTTCAGCTCTTACAAATTACTGTTATCCTATGAAATATTCAATAGCTTACAATTCTATGATAAATACACAAAACAAGAATCTTCAAAATATTATTTTGAAAGGATTTTTCTTTCTGCAACCATGTAAATCACAAATCCTGGTAGGTTGTTTTTTTCCTGGAGCATTGAACTATTTCAGTACCAAAGAGGGATATTAGCTTCAAAGTAGTTTGTGGGGGAAAAAAAGCAAACTACAAAAACCAAGCCCCCACCCTCAACCCATGGACACTTGAGATCTGGCTGATTTCCTACATCCTGACTTTATATGGTGTAAATCCACTAACTGGAATTGATTTTCACTAAGATCAAGTGAGGAAAGAAAGAAAAAAAGAAAGAAGGAAGAAAAAAAAAAGAAAAAAAGAAAGAAGGAATAAAAAAAAAGAAAAAAAGAAAGAAGGAAGAAAAAAAAAGAAAAAAAGAAAGAAGGAAGAAAAAAAAAGAAAAAAGAAAGAAGGAAGAAAAAAAAAGAAAAAAGGTAGTTGTTGTTTGTTCCAACTTTTTTTTTTTTTTAAATACAACGGCAAACTCATAATATTTCATGGTTGTTTCACGAAGAAAATCATGTTTTGTAAACATTTTTATCACCAGTGCATTAGCCGGCTTTATTACTCCAATCCAGCAACAAGTTCCATATAGCAGACCTCTTCAGATGTGGATGGATTTGTTTTACTGATCTATTCAGGAAGGGTAGAATAAAAGTGCCTGAGCTAGCAGTTGTTCTGCCTTGAAATCTCCTTCTGGATATCCATATCAAACTTTTTATCGCTTCTTAATAACTGATTTATTATTAAGTAACTGCTACATTTTTTTTATTCAGAACAATAAATTTTAAAATGGCTCACATCAGACGACCTGCTTAGCTGATATTTTAGCTGTTCATGAAGATTTCGCAGAGTCCTAATATTGTACAAATGCCATACGCGATGTTTTGTGTTTTCTCCACAGAACGTCTGCTATTTCAAGTTTTTATTACACGCAGTTTAAAAAAGAAACCTGACGTGCAAAATAAGTAAATAGTGAGTCAAACAGCACAGCATGATGAGCAGCGGTCACAGTGACCCTTCTGCTCAAGTACTACACCGCCGAGACGCCCCAGAATCCACAAAGTCACACTAACCATTGAGATAACTTTCAGTGAACCCCTTACATAGGCTTTTTTTTTTTTTTCCTTAATCCCTCTTCTCTGGAAACATATTTACAAAGGGCGAGTGAGCAGGGGAGATAATGTGGCAGTGCACTTCACAGGCTTCTCCAGGGAAGGAGTAGATCTGCAGAGCACTAAGTTTTCAAATCGCTTTATAAACATAAACAAGCAGCTTCCAAAATATTCCTTTGAAGTGAATAGAAATAAGACAAAAACATAGATGGCAGCTCTTGGCTGGGTCTCCTATTAATGCTACCAGTGGGAAAAAAAAATTAATAAATATCTAAGCATGGCTAAAGCTTTTTCAGAATATTCTAACATTTTAGGCTTCTTTCAAGTCACACCCTCACTTTCAGTTCTGTCACATCAAAGTGAAAAAATGATAATTTAGTTCAAGAAATGCCAAGTTTTTTCTCTCATCAAAACCAGAACTCTATAGTTTCTCGTATTAACGCTCAATTCCAACAGCAGCATAGACGGTGAGAGCTGAATCACAAACGGCCTCCGCAAATTAACTTGGAGAAGGATTCTGGATGAAAGGAGTACTTTTGGAAAGTTAACGTTAAGTTTACATTCCACCCTTGAAATCACCTACTCACCACCTGGGTTGCTGATTAGTAAGTCTTTACTTTGCAATTTACTACAGAGGTCAACACGCTTACTAGACGATATGCAAGTCTTGTTAATACCATCTGGAAGAAAAGTCAGTGAGCGCTCTTCACTCCCGGAGGGGCCCAGAGGCAGGGCGAAAGAAATAAAGACAAGAGGAGACATACCCACAAACTCCAGTACGTGGTACCAGTTACAGTCGCAACACCCAGCCATCAGCGGGGGGATTTGATCCCATCGCCACAGAAACTACAATGTATAGCTTCTTAAACCATAAATATGCAACCGAAAACACAAAAATGTGGCAACAAAATCCACCAGCAGTGCTGATACAGACATAAATCCACAGGATTTATGGGGACAGAGTAAAACTTTCATCAGAAGCAGGTAAAGGGCAGACTTTCATCAACTTTTCTTTCAGTAAAAACACGATGAGCTCCCGGTGATGGCACAGAGGTGAAAGTGATCTGTGATGTGTGCAAGACAGATGCCAGGACAGCAGGGGGAGAGGACAGTTTGCAGTCCCATTGCTATTGACACCTTTGATCTGCTCCAGTGAAATGCTAGACACCACCGAAAGCACGCTCTGTACGCTCCCCTCCCTTGATTCACTGGCAACAGAAGAATAGAAACTAGAACTGTAGTGCCTGGGAAGAACAGGGGAGCCGTTGCTCAGCTGAGGACACACAACACAACAAAGCATTGTTAATCTTAAGAGTTGTCTGGAACCAGGCTAGCGGGGAAAAAGGAAAAGCTCTTTTGTTTTTCCTTCTGTACCTGCTGTGCTTAACCATATAGCATTTTGTAGTCACCTTCCCCTTGCACAGCAGAAGGCCTGGAGGAAGCTGCACTTCCCTGGCTGCAGGAGAGATGAAGGACACTGACTCCAGCCACCCTCTCGTTAGCTCTTTCTCAATGCGCGCTGCTGAGAGCACCCTCTTCCCAGCCACCACACAGCGCAGCTCTCTTACCCAGCTGAGTTCGTTCTTTTAGCGCATGACTCCAGTCTCCTTCTGTGAACACTGTTGCAGAACACCCTGCAATGACCATGGATTTGGGGGATGATTCAAAACAAGAATGGGACAGTAGACTTTGGGTCTCAAACCAAAGAGGGACCGGCTCTAACCACTCCTCTCTCTGAACGACAGCAATGTGCAGGCTAGGAGGCAGGATAAGATACAGCGCAACACTCGGCAACTGCACTAGTGATTATGGTAAGTGCTGCAGACAAACATGCAAAAACACCAGCTCCTTCATGCTTTATTAACTATGCATTACAAAATATTCGTTCAGGATATAATCACATACTGTTTTTTCCCCCCACAGGATTCCTGCAACTGTTGCCCCACAGGACAAAAGCACTCCAGCTATTCGGGACTGGCATTTCACCGCTCCATGTGCGCTCCCCAGCTCACTTACGGAGCAGCCAGCAAACCAAGCTCCCCGACAGCCCTGTCACAACGTCCTAACACACGCAGTCCCGCACTGGCCTCTGCCCCATGCAGGCGGTTCGCTTCCCCAGCAGCCAGGGCACTCGGCAGGCACAGCGCTGGGCATGCAGCAGAGACGGCCTCCTTGCTTTCTGTCCTGTAGCCCAGCTCCCTGGAACAAGCAAGGCTTGGGAAAGTGCTGCCCAGCCCTTGTATGCTGGAGACTTGTAAACATAAATGACGGAGAGCTTAGGTACCACAGCAACAAGTACCTATTCAGTGCTTTCAAAGGCTTATTAGTCAGTTTAACTTGGTTCTCTATGTCAAGAACACAGCCAAACCTCCCGTCTCAAAGTCCTTTTTCAGAGAACAGAAAGTTCATGGGGTTTTCAACAAAATTTTTGCAGCGTAAGATTTAAACGTAAAATCCAATGACTCTTCCAGCCATCCCATGCTTGTGAAAGCTATGACTATTTTTACTGGAATTAATATTCAAAAAAATCATTAATTTGTTAAGTTTTGTAATATTCTAAGCCACTGAAAACAGTGATCATCTTACAGGAAATGTTGAGCAGTCTTGGTTTTCTTATACAGCAATACTTCAATAAACATGATGATCCACAGACTGGAACAGGGCCTTTACACCAGGCACCACTCTGTAAGCTCAGATTTTTCCAGCATGAAAAGTAGAGATGCTCTACGTGACCTACCTGGAACCTGCTCACGATGTAGTACTCGTATATATACTACAGTTATTGCCCTAAATTATGCATATCAATTAAAGGCAAGAAAATAGAACCTAAATACAACTAACTGCCTGATGTGATGGTCTGATGCAACATGCCAACTTAGGGAAGTAAATTTTGATTTTGAGAAGAGCCAGAAAACCGCGCAAGTGTCACAAAAATATATAACACATCAAATAATCATTAAAAAAAAAAATTAACAACAGACTGCAAGCATCTTTCTCTGGTCTTCTAAGAATAGGGCAATTCTCCATGGAGTTAAAGGTGGGCAAAACTGAAAAAGAAAGTGTATCTTACAATGCACATGAACAAACTATGAACTCATTGTTTAAAGGAACCCCTTACAAAACCAAAAAGGGAACTCTTAAGGATAGTTTTCACATCAGCATAAATGTAACAATACAAATACCTTATGTAACGATACTAAACCACATATTTCAAAGTTTAAAAGATTGTGTTATTAGGTTCAAGGCCCTCTTACATCAAGATGAGACACATAAGGAAGATAGATTATCCTACAATTGCTGTTCTAGAGTTCCTGCTCCTTCCTTTGAACCATGCTGTGTTTTTCAGCGGTGAGGGCAGGATACCAAATTAAATGGACTTTAGACTTTTTACAACAGCAGCGAGTGCCAACATTCCAGCTCCCAAGAATGCCTGTGAACTACTGCTGCATTCACAGTCAGCTTCACATGCCCACATACAGCCACCTCACCAGAAAAATTTAACTAAGTCACGTACAAAATTATCTGAGTTATACTGAACATGGCACCTTATAAAAAGTAAAATCTACAGTGCTGGAAATGGTATGAAGGACTGTTCCCGAGGACTGCAACGCAGTCTCTGCACACCAGCACTGACAATTTACTTGTGTCACCTACAAGGGTTTTTTTTCATATAAAAAAAATTAAAACACTTTTCAATATAATTGAAATGTCACAGTATACTTGAGAAGGAGCTATTTTTGCACTGAGATTATTTTGACTAATTTTTTCACCTAAAAAAATGCATGTCAAATTTAATTATATTTTCCTCAGGGCAGGCAGGTGGTAGACCCATTTTGAAAATTGCAGAAGCTCAGATTTCTAGAGAAAGGTAAATAATAACTGATCTAACTGCTTACAACTTATCACTACTTGTGTCTATTTATACAAAGATAGAAGATAAGATATTCCTAAAAAGAAAGTGGAAAGAGGTTTTCTGCTCATATTGAACACAGAAGAAAGCCAAATATTAGGGCAAAATGAGCATTTTACGTCCACTGTTTCTTCAAAAATACAACAGTGTGACCAAAACATCACACTACATCAGCACATAAGAAGCATGTACCAAAACATTGGTGCATGGATTCTGAACAGAGTACCTGTGACGATCAGAGTGACGTGTAAATCATTGCCATTATCAGCACTTGTAGTAGAACAGCCAGGTTGCTGTACAAATGAACTTCCAGACAGTTTTCTCTGCATGGCACAAGACCACACTAAAGACCAAACTTTCTTCCCTTAAGTGCTACTCCACTAGCAGAGAAAGGAAAGCTTAATCGACTGCAATAAATCATCGGTGCAGGTTTTATCGCAAGATCTGCAGTACTCGTGCTGGTTTTGAGCCAGTCACCTTGGCTATCATCTTTTGAGCAATACTACCCGCTTGAGCAATTTCTAGTACAGTAAGAGCCTCTCAGCTCAATCTCTAAGGTTACTCCAGCATAAGTCAAGGCAGAAAGTGAACGTTAAGAAACAAAACGCACAGAATATTCTAAAGGATATAATTTCCAAATTTTGGACAGTGGCATTGTAATAGTCAAACCTGGCAGTTGTTATACATGTACACAGATTATTTGGATAAAACATGGATCTCAATGGATGAGAAACACACTTGTCTTTTCAAAAGAAATTAAGGCATTTTTAGCATCTTTTCCAAACAGGATTCAGGTAAAACATGAGGAGTCACAGGCAAACTTATTGCTTGTCCCAAGAGCATGTGATTTAGTTAGCCAGTGCAACCAGTTAATTCCTTCAGTTTTATCTTTTCTAGTGACGTTATCTTGAGCTTATTTGGGATTTTGGCTTTTTTATTATTTTTTTACCCAGGCACTTCTCTCAGATATATAATACATATTATATATATGTAATGTACATATAATACTGAGATTGTTTACTTTTCTTGCAAAAAAAAAATCAGCACAGCAGATACCATTTATGTACTACCAGCATTTTATTTCACATCTCCTAAAAAAAAAAAAACCCAACCCAAAAAAACCCCTCTCGTAGCGATTTTACCTACAAGCCAAACAAAGAGGTAAAAATTTTCACTGTCCAACAGTATGTTCAAGATTGTCTTGAAAAAGGAAATTTAAATAGAATTGCTTCATTTCTTTCCATTTACTCAGCTCTTCAGAATGAGATACTGTGGCTAATGACTGACAGCTAAACACTTGGAAGGC
>VYZV01040495.1:211693-240681 GCA_013401275.1 Pandion haliaetus
GGATGCTGTGAATAGTCCACAGAAGAATCTTGTCAGAGCAAAACCGAACTGATTTTGCATTCATTTAAAGTTAGTTTTTTGAATAAATACCACAAAGAGAAAGACATATTAAGTCTATTTCTTATATGGACACTGTCTGGAAAATGATGTAGAGTTATCTGCTCATTTGTACCACTCAAACACATCGCTGCTGGAGCTTTCCTAACAGTATTGTTATACAGTGACAAAAATAAAGACTGTTCTCAGCAACACGGGTTGGTAACTCATTGGATGGTATCTGCAGTCTACTACTTTGCAGTCTCACATTTGATATTACCACTGGTATTGAAGGAGCAGTGAGATTCCTTCATCGTGACTAGCACTGAGACCTACTGCTTTAAATTTGACATTACATACTGTGCATAAGGCAGCATGGTAATTGCTGTGCCAATTTGATGACTCAAAACTGTGCCCGGAACAGCACAACCTCTGTATGTTTTCAAGGTCTTAAAATGTCTCTGAGCCAGCACTATGAATGCAATACTGCTTTAAAAAGAAAATAGATTCAAGAGATACTAATATAAATAATCTTTTTATAATGAGTTATTGCCTCAACAGGGCTCACCAGATATTATAATTTCAAGTGTTATCACCACTCTTGCAGTTTTCAAGAGGACTCTGTAGATTCTTGAGACACACTATCAAGGGCAAGTCACGAGACAGTCTCAAGTTTAATGAATCTATGAGAGAAGAGACTGGCTTAGCCTGACCTACTTTTCAGTTCTGTTGCTGATAGCCAAAAAACCTTCCTGGCCTTCCACTCAAAATGAGAGCATTAATTTTAAAAGAAATCTCAGAGCCTTCTCCCTGATGTTTTATATACGATTGACAAGTAATAGCATAATTGTATACCAGCATCTTTGTTGTTTTCCTCCCTTCCTTCATTTCCCGCCCCCCACTCAGCTGACTCATGCTCCCAGCAGGGTAACACACTCCTCGGAATGACATACTGTCTTTCTGACTCATGTTTTATTAGGGCCTGAGTCGGGCTATTGAGTGCTTTCACAGTAATAGCCACAATTTCGGTGCTCTTAAAAAGATCTTTTGCATTTCATTTTACTTGGAAGTTCGCTTGAAATGTCAAAATTCTCTTACCTAATGTTTCCTTTTGTAGTTCACGGCACCTGCTTTGTAGCTCATTCCCTTGCTGAAGTGAAGTTTGAAGCTGTTGAGTTTTCAGCTCAACCGTGTCAGCCACCAATGTCAGATGTTTTACCTTTTCTTGGAGGCATTCATTCTCTCTCTGGGATTTTGCTAATCGTTGATTCAATTTGGGTATTTCTGAGGAGGAAAAAAAACAAAACCCCAAAACATATAGACTGTTGTAAAATTTACCTTCTTCACTAAGAAGTATTACATGTGATTTACAACCTCAGGACTTCAACATTCTGTAAGCCCAGTTTAGGTATGGGTCAGTGTAAGCCACGTACATTAGCAAAACTTCTGCTGAGAATGTAGAAGGCCAGAAGAAGCACTTTGTGCAATATCTTTTTACACAGATAACTTGTACTTAGCCAAACGCATATTATTGACAAATAATAAAATATTACTCTAAGCAATAGTATTTATTTCCTCTAAGATCTCAAAATTAAATTAATACACATGTATATATTCCAAATGAAATGACAGTAGGTGACAGAAATATTTGAATCCAAGCCTTTTATCTTAAGAAGATACACAAACCATTGTTGACACACAAAAACAATCGCAGACTAATTTTGAAATTAGTTAGAGAGGATATCAAGGGGGTTAGCCTCCGCTAAAGCTCAGTTTGAAACTGTTTGGTTCAGAAGATATTTGGGCATGTGTATTACATTTTATTTTCTCACTCCTTAGGTGACTACTGCTGTTAAAGTAATCACAAAGTGCATCTTCTTTATATAAGAGACAGGCTTTGTCACTCTCTCTCTCTCTCTCATCAGCTCTTCAACATGGAAGAGCAGCAGTGCCAAGGAAGCTTCCCAGGCAGTTTTTACTGCAAGGTAAGTAAGTAAGCCACGGGTGAGGTATAGTGGGTCTCCTACATTTTCATAGTTTTTCCTGAGTTCAGTTATCCTTGATGAGCGCATTTGAACGTTTCCAAAAGTAGTTGCAATTCTCTTCTACGCCTTCTCCAACTACAGTCCTATATGTTCAGCTGTCCAAAGAAGTTATATCACTTTTATTTACATTAATAATGACAATGTTCAAGTTAAATGAAGCCTAATTCTATTGCCAAGTCAGCTATTACGTTTCATATGCTGCCCACGTGCAAGTTTTAAATTCTTTGCGGTGCACATGTTTTCATTATCTACAACCTTTCCCAACTACTCCACGCTTAAATCAATTTATTGTTAGACTACATGATGTAAATACCGTAAGATTTTAAGTTCTTATACTTCTTTCTACTTGCCATTAATTAACCAAGCCTAATTAATGTACGTATACAAGGGCTTTTAAGCTGTTTTCAACTTAACCAAGCAAACTTGTCTAGGCATAAAGAGTAGCACCTCATGTAACATTTTTCTCCTCAAAACCGAATGGAAAACAAGTTCTGAAAATCTTGTTGCAAAAACAGCAAGGTAAAATAAACAAAAAGATTACTATATATTAACATGCTACCATATGTTAATAATGAAAAAACTCATAAAACAGAACATAAACACTTTTGAATGGCATTCACAGGCCAAAAATAAATTGCGTGTGACTAAATCGTTTGGATTTAGAAAGCTAGATTTAAGGATGTATGTAATATTCACAGTGTGGCACTATTCTCAGTGGGATATATTGAACACAGTCAGGGATATGCTGCCACGTATAATTGTACGTATAATCATTAAAAGAACGTGAAAGGCTGAACTTCTGCTTCCATACAGATATTCTATACATTTGCCGTATTACAACAAATAAAACAAGGGATACTCCAAAGAAGACGCCTTAAAGTATTACGAATCTGTTTGAACCTCAAGATGTCTGCAGAAATTCATGCTCGTATTCCCTTTATTAGCTAGAAGTAGGCAGAGAATGAGCACAGGAAGAGAGGAATCTTTAGGGACATACAATACTCACTCTAATTAGGAGATGAAGTCATGAATCAAAATGCTTGATATTGACACTGACATTCAAATTAACTGTTCTTACAAAAAACTGAATACTAAAGAGTGATTTTTCCGGTCACGCTCATCTTCAGCAGGCAAGAGCCCTCCCTTCTGGGCTCTCTGCTGCTCGGGCTCCGAGCTCTCTGTTCGGACCCAGGCATTGTCTCAGGGGAACACGTGCCTAGTCGCTCCTGTGGCACAGCTGCCCCACTTATTTCTTCCCAGTCTGAACAAAGCAATCATTGAAAATGTTAAAAATTACTTCTAATTTCACAGGAAGCCCAGGCTACGGGGGAGCTGTTATTTAAAATGAAGCTACATATTTTCTGAGATACTCCACGCACGCAGGTTTCACTTAAGCTGTGGATTTGCACTGGAGTTCACATGGTTTCACCAGCAGAGTGATTTGGGAGATGCACATCACCCACCATGCCCTTAGATTCCTTCTCACAAGGACAGAAAGCATGACATCAGCTCACCTACTTCTCTGCTACCTTACCACCGTGATAAAACGGGCCTCCAGGGCAAATAGCAGCTCATCGACTCATATACACAGAGCACGCTGAAAAACTATAAGGAAAGGAATACGTATATGAAAGTTACATCCAAAGGCCATTAAAGTTGCAAAAGTCAGCACAGGGGCTGTTTGGATGCTCTGGATGTTACAGTCTGTAATTACATTACTGCACACTTTTTTCAGCAAAACTAATCTCTTAACTGAGGCAGAGCAAAAATGGTATTCAAGGATAAATCTGAGTTTTCAAGTCTGACCGCCAGCCTGAGGGCTGGCCATGACCTTCATGAACAAGCCATCGGTTGTGACTTGATCCCAGCTTCTCTTTTCCTGAAGGCTGCCCTTGTTTGAGCCGGAAGCAGGCTGTGGGCCAAGTGAATTATTCTCAGCCCATGGGCTGCTCCACACCCCTTTCAATCTCAAAGACCCCTCAGATAAAGACAGCTGTATTTGGTTATTATTGTTCTTATTCTGAAACGGAAGGACGGAGTAATTGCTCCATGTTGGGTGCAGGTTTGCTCACATGCAGTGGCTCATGTATTCCAGGCAACCTGACACGTATACCAGTAGGTTGGCCAAGGGAAGAGGTGCTCCCTGCCCATGCGATGGGGAGGCAGCACTGCAGGACACTCAAGCAGCTCCACAAAAGGATATTATACCATTGCCATACAATATCATGCGTGTATGCGAACATGTGCGAAAAGCTGGCAATAGGAGACACAAGGCAAATTAAAGTATCTCCAAGTCTTTGTGTTGCAATCATACCCATGTACTCACAGTAAGTATATTATTTAGGTTTCAAATCATGGTAAGTATTTATATTACTTCCATTTCAGTCTGACTTGGCTAACTGAAAAATTGGTCCAGCACACTAATCTGACAGGAGCTGGACCAAGTTCAACTCAGTTCACGTGATGCCACAGTAGTACACAGGGTCTTCTCATACTTTGGATCTGGACAAGTTAATGTCAGAATTAGAGATAATCTAATTAATTTTACCTTCTAACTTACTGTGTTACACTCAACTACCAAAAAATACTTTATCTTGCCCCAAATCATTGCAAGATGATTCACCTGTCAAAGCTTCTTTGCTAACGGTTTTTATTTGTAGAAAAATTTCTTCTTTCATGGCAGCCCAGTTCTCCAGGCTACTGGCGATGACTTCTTTAATACCATCTAGTTCACTTCTAATAAAAGGGAACAGCGAGACAGCCTTGTTCAGAGTTGAGCAATGGTGTTCCAATGTATTTCTGCAAGACAGAAAAATAATACCAGAAGTACATTTTTAAAATGATAAAGTATTATTAGTAAACTTAGAAAAGTAGTTGTCCAGTTTACTTCAGTTCCTATTATATGATAATTTATACTATATTGGGTTACAATAATTAAGTGTATGAAACATGCTGTATATTGAATATCTTTATAGTAAGTTTCTCCATTCTAAATGTTTATTTAGAACTTATACATATAAATGAAGAAAACTGTACAGACAATTGTATAATCACTTTTTATTGAGAAATCAGAGTAATCATGTTTAAATGACTGTATGTCCAAGTTTATGTTGACTGTTCATAAACAATATACATAAGAAATACTGTATTTCCAATGCTTTACAAACAAGTGGTACACACTTGCTTTGAAGTGTTAATTAATGCTTTTAAATTTGTGGATAACTTATCCCATTGCTACTAACATCAGCCATCAGCAGCGTTATTTTCTGGTTACATTTGCTAACGCTACAGCATCTCGCTATATTCTGGAAAAGTGAGACACACCGGGATGGTTACAAACACTCTTCTCTCTCACAGTATTCTCCCTGCCTGTGCCTGCATCTCCACTGAATCCTCTTGACTCATTGTACGTGTTCACAGGAGGCACAACGCCGGCATTTCTTTTTGGGTTCTTACCTGAGCACTTGTGATTGCTTATAGGCAGCTTCCTTTTCCTCTTGGAAATACCGCAAATCTTCTTTCACATTTTTTAATTCATCTTGCTTGGTTTTAAGTTCCACTGTTAGGGTTTTTATTCTATAGATGTAAATAAAATAAATCAGAAAGTATTACTTGCAATACTACCCAACCTCTAACTTCTGTTTCAGCTTTAAGTCAAAAACGTGCTGAAAGACTTTTCAAAGATGATAATCACACATTTCAGACTGAGGTGTCAGATCTCCTCTCCAAATGGAGAGAGTTTAATCTTCTGGCCACTGCATGAGCCACTTGAGCAACTCTTTCAAAATAACAGTAATAATCATAATACATTTGTAAAATAATGTGGAAATGTTTATGTCCAATATCAGCTCATATGCAATGCTATATAAATATCTTAATAATCCAGTGTTCATTCACAGATGCAACACAGAACTCGTTCATCCTCCAAAAAAACCCATATGCCATTATGAAAATCTCAGTTTAAAGTTCAACTTGGGTACGCAGCTTAGGGGCTACAATACGTAAAGGGTGGGTACCTTGTCCCAGCAGGGTGATGCAAGGTACCACAATGAGCTGCATAGGTTCTGTGCACAACTGCAAGGATGAGCTCTCCATTACCCTTCCCTTGCACATCTAGGCTGAAGGGGAAATTCTCTTAAGTCAACCAATGGCAAATACTAAGTATTTGGTTACTGTTACTGTAATTTTTTCTCCATTCAGGTTGTTTACCTATTTCTTAATTCCAGACATTTGCAAAAGATGAATCCCAATTAGTCACTCTTGTTTCCCTTTGCCCTCAGTTTCACACTCATGATCATGGAACTGTACTTCTGCATTGCTGAATTAATTAATGGTGCTCAGCAAATAATAATAAAAAAATACACGAGTAAAATATATTCCTGTCCATTATTTTTACACCAGCTGGAATTTAGGTCTCTGTTGCTTGACAATGGCATTTTAAATAGCTGAAGAGAAACTTTTCACAAAAAATATTTCCACCAGATGTTATTTCTATGTACTCAGGCAATGACATTAGCATCAAAGCGATCAAAAATGTCAAGTTAGTAAGATTATTTTCCTACATTTTTCTTAAGGAAGACTTAAGGAGAGGGCAGGAAGTTCTGGACTAGAGTTAGGTTTCCATGTTCCCAGTTTGACCCACAACATGCCAGAGAAAACACACATTTATTTTCTGTACTTTCCCCGCTTCCTTTCAGAAAAAAAAACACCCAATATATTTTGGGCCCAGAACCCTGTTGACCACAAGACAGGGTGGGAAGGATGTGATTTGGTGGCTCTACCTGACAAATCCTTGCTGGGTGTTGGGCTCCTGCCAAAGTCTCAGCTCTTCTCAGGTTCCCCTCCCTCTCTTAACGCCCCTTGGGATGCCTGCAAGCAATCACCTTACAGAAGGGGATTGAAGGAGACATTGTCACGACACCTGCTGAAAGTATTTGCCTTGAATAGATTGAAAAGTTTTTTGATGCTTCCTCCTCCTTGGTCTTCCAGGATGCTTTGTCACAATAGCACACAATAGATTTTTAAATTACAGTGCAGGTGACAACATTCAGCACTTTACTTCAGATCTGACACCAAAAAAGATTCTAAATCTGGGATTGGGAAAGAAAATCTTACTGTTATCAGGACTCATAAATACATTGTGTAGCCTCCCTCCTATTAAAAATGCAAATTAATGTTTGTCCCATCTGTGCTTCAATTATGCTTATTTAAATGAGATTATGACACTGCAGAAGTAGAATATCTGTGCCGGGGGAAAAGTGATCAGAAACAGATGATACGTGCTCATGATTACGTAAAAGAATATTCAACTCAAGATGTACAATAAGTACAAAGCGGGGGAAAAAAAACCCCATTCTTTCTCCACTGCAGACTAACAGCTTGTTTTACAGCCAGCGGACAGTGCTGCCTAACCAGTCCCTGCCTCTACCACACAGCAGCATCCCACAGCCGGGGAGAAGGGGCACCGCCGCTCGCAGGGGCTTCTGTCTCCGCAGCGCTTCCCAACCAGAAACAGGGGGAACGAAACCAGATGCCTCATCAGATGAGGCTGATCTGGCAGGGGCTTCCCTCATTTATGGGATTTCCCACTCTCACAGCCTCAATCTTGCAGTTGGCAGGCAGACTGCCTGCTCCGCAGCCGGCTCAGCCCATTCCCGCACCAGGTGTAGCGGAGCCTGCGGTCGGGCACGATTCCTGCAGTCACCTGGAAGCACGCAGAGATGCTGCCTGCTCAGGGTGGCCGTTCAGTGCATTTGCTAATATCTGAACAATCTTCTCATTTTAATTGCTTCAAGTTTTGCACATGTATTTTGAAAAAAAAAAAAAAAAACAAAACCAAAACAAAACCAAAACAGCCCCGTGATAAGACACAGGAGAACCAACCAGTATTTCCTTTTACTACAATCACCTGCTCACGGGAGAGGAGGAAGAGGGTGACCCCAGGAAGCACAGGGAGCCCTCCATCCCTGCACAGCTGTGCACAGTTGCACGCACTGGTCTCCTGCCTGCTTAGGATACCACCCACCTTTGTGCCGGACTCTAAGCCACAGCAAACACAGCCGCCCAGTTCAAAGGAACAGACAGCTGAACTGCAAGTTCTTCTTTGCCTCCAAAATTCACCTTTTGAACTTTTTCATTATAGCAGCGGTTCTGGCCTGCTTATTTTTTCAAGCACAGCTAGCGTAGTGTAAATAAATACATTTTAAACACTGTTCTTCAACAACTCGGGACTTATTGTCATGAAAAGAATGGAACCGTACGGGAATAACAGACAGTTGAATCCAATTCCCTTCCTGTATTACATGTGCAGAGAGAATACCAGATAGCACATCACTACCAGTTTACAGTACAACTTTCTTCTTTTCCGTTAGCTGTAGGTAACCATTCTAATATAGTCTTCTATACCCAAAAGTACAACTACAATGATATGCAACTGTTAAAAACCAGTCCCTTTGTAAGCTTTCAACACTTAGTACTGCAAGCAGAGTTAAGTGATCTATTTGTCTACTGGCAAGTCATTGTCACAAGTAAATAAGTAATATTTGAATCAACAAATATTTTACAAAACCACAAGGATGGCAGAAGCTTTATATCAGCCTTTGCTTCAATTTTAAAAAGCAAAAGAAAATGAAAATTATTTATAGTAAAAAAATATAAAAGTCAAGTCATTAATATTAATGTGCATTAGTTACTGTTATCAGACAGATCATCTATAACACATTTGCACCAAAACGCAAATTAAAAAAACCAGTAGTCCTGATAAAGAAACTTGGGCCTGTAAAGCTCTTCCAAAACCAAAACTGAACATCTGGTAGTTAAAAAGCAACTTGTTAGGGCTCAGCTGTGATCACTGAAGAAAAAAGATTAAAAGAAACTTATAAAAAAAAAACCTGAAGACATTTCTGGTATAACCTTGCTAGGAAAATTTACCCATACCTACCTGTAAATTTCTTGGAGGCGGAGGGCAGGAAGGGAGAAAATAAAATCGGTTTGATTGCATTTGGGAGCAGATTCAGATTGGTATCACTGACTAATGGGGAAATGTCCATCCCCGTAACAGTTACATTCATATCTGTTTTTGCAGGTGATATATTCTGTTAACTATACCTTGAGGAAAAAAAAAAAAAAAAAACAGTGATTTATCCTGAAACAGTAACAAACCAAAACTTGGGGATCCATGGAAAACTGGATGCTCATTTTCTATTCTCACTCATTCCAGAATGGACAGTATTTGAAAACCTTTTGGTTTAAAGAAGAAACTTGCAAATAACTTGCAAGTTTTCTTCCTCTTTCCATTCCAGAGATCTGATATAACAAGGTTAGCCCAGAACTGCAGCCTCAGAGTGCAAAGGGACATTACCAGTATGTTCTGGTCATTTGCACACAAAGAACAGGTGGAGAAGGCAAGACAGTTGCACCCTGTCTACTATCATCACCATAAGAAGGAAGAAAACTAAACACGTTATTTTCGTGATATTTAGCACAACGGAAAAAGTTCAATGGATCACTAAATGCTGGCATTACAAGACAACCATGAGAACATACTGATCTCGTCCCCTGTCCTATAGTTCACATGAACTGTGAAAATCAACATCCTATCTTTGCAGCCAGCGTACTTTCTTAGTGAATACAGGAGGAAGCCTGCCCAGAGTGGGAGCTGAATTATAACATGTTAACTACTAGCGCTGACAACAAAAAGAATAGCATGAGAAAATAAAGAAGTAGTTGCAAGGGAATCTTGCCAACAAATGTACTCATTGTCTTAAAAGTAATGACAAGAGCAATTACCATGTTTGTTCAAATTTAAGACATTTGAGTTTCACAGAAGTTAAGATCAGAAGAAATAACCTTTTCAGACTACACAGTACACAGCCCCTTTACGAGTCCCAGTAGGACCCATTTAAGCCTGAACGAGCAATTGCATCCCTAGTTGCCCGAAGTCAGCGGGGACAATATGCACAGAGGAGGCTGGAACACACTGTCAATGAAAAAAGTTTCACTACAGTATTTTCAGCTCCATGAAACACTAGGACCTGCTCAGAGCCAGTAGTTGCTCATTTTCATTTCAGCATGTTGCATTCCTTCCAAGAGACAAGTCAGTGTGCACCCCTACAAAGAAGCTGAGTAATCATTCATAAATTTGGCATAGAATATGTATAAAATTGCACAGCCTGAAACTCATCCACAAGCTTCTTCATAATTGTCTTTTTTTTTAATATTCTGTTCAGCACAGACTACTCAAGACTATTTAACAGTTTTCATGTGCCACTACAGCACCATTCACCTCTTGATTGCAGGTTAGCATATGGCCCAATTTGACAGCAAATTAAAATTATCTCTGACAACCAATCAAGAAGCTCTTTGTGAAGGTCTCTATCAAGTCTCATGTAGGGTGACAGTCTTTTCAAATCTTGTATTAATTGTTATCTATCTTTATTATCTCAGCAGAAATGTAAGATGTATTATGAAGACAGCCTGGATAATTTTTGTTCCAGCAAAGGTAAATCTCTGGAACACATCTGAAAAACAATGATAGAAAGATCACTGCCTTGTCACAAGCACTTCAAATTTATCTTTGAAGAAACTCAAGATTTAATTTCCCAGAGCTAGCAATCCAGCTCCCAACTTCATCTACAGTAATTACAGTTTACATAATCTCAGTCATGGAAGTCGTACTCAGTACTGTCAGAGCAGTGCAACTCAGGAATAACTGCTTAGAACTCAGTGCAGTTATACTGGTTCAGTTAAAATGAGATAACAGTCATGAGTAATTTGATGACTGCATAAAAGAGAAATGGTGCCAAGGCAAATTTATAGGTGACTTTTTACTTGCACTACAAATTTGCACCAGCAAATTCAAATAGAAGTTTCCCAAGGTGTATGTTTGAGTATAACTCCCAAGCACAATTCTTCTTAGTTTCTAGACTTTGCAGGTACGCTAGAGATCATATAATTATATGAAGTAAGACAATACATTGCATTTCCCCAACATAATACAAATGTATTTCATTTTGTGGTTAGATTTTTTTCAAACTAGAAAAGTGTCTCGCTGATGAAGCCAACTCTGTTACATACATTATTACATCTTTGAATGCAAACAGAAACTAAATTTTTCCTCTGAATTCTACAACAGTCACAATTCATGTAAACCCATCTTTTCATTACTTCTTTCTTGCCAAACATGAAATCTCTTTTTCCGTATCTTCCCTCTAATGAGGGGCTCCCTGACCTCCACATCCACAGAGCCCAGTGATCTAGAGCAGCAAGCGATCTTCATCCATCCCATACTCACCTCTTCCATTCACTACAGAACCCTTCAGAACGCAGCCACGGTCAAAAGAGCTTACCCCAGATTTTTCTCTGGGTAGCCACCTTCCCGTTTTGCAGTCTTAAAAGCAGACTCAAGTGCAAGAGGCAGTCAAAAACAGAAGCGAAAATAGGTGTCTCGGTATTCAAGGATTAGCCTGTGTTCACCTTCTGGTCCCATCCAAGTTTCATTGTTATGTGGCCATAGAGAACTCCAGAACATAACACCTTGTCCTGTATGCACATGCACACAATATATTAACCTTCTTCAGCAGATAGTCACATTATCTTTCAAAGTGAAATTTGAAAGCTTTAAAGCAGAACCCCTATGGAATTCAGCAAGACATTCTGAGTATGGACTGAATGAATCAAACTGTTTAAGGCTTTCCAGTTATGCCCAGAATCATTTTACAACTACAGAGCAAGCTTACAAATCTCACATTAAATTATAAAGTGCAGGTAAACGGAGGTGCAAAAAATTATTTTATTAAAAACTTTTTGATGGGCCATTCTTGCATTCTTGCTTTTTTGCTTTCAGCCAGCGGTCACAAACTGGATAGCAGTCACTATACCCAAGCAATGGAAAGTTTTAACTTGAGCTTATAGTGTGAACAAAAAAAAAAAAAAGATTACCCATTAGAGGAAAGGAAAAAAACTGAACAAATCTGCATCACACCATTTTCTTAGACCTACCATGCAATATGGGATACTAAACACAAACTCAATTATCTGACAATTTATGAATACCATAACCAGGTTACAACAAAATAATATCTAAGCATTACTTCAGTCTCTTGTATGCAATTATGCTGTCCACAATGAGTTAAGTTATACAATGACCTGTTGATCTCTTTCCCTAGTAAGCAGGTAAATATGGCCTTTGCCATTGTACGTGATGCTGTGCAGAAACTCCGTGTTGGAACCACACAAGGGCGTAACAGAGGAACTAGTCCCCGAAATTGCAGATGATTGTGAGCTCTGAAATTGGAAAACCTTGAGAACTGTAGCATAGAAACTGTTCAAACAATAAGCAGAGAAAGAACTGAAGATACATGTCTAACAAAAACCTTCACTGAGGGAGACGAACTACTTTTACTTTCCTGAGGAAAGTTAGCCATTCGTGGAGGCACACAGAGACTTACGTGGAATCTTTGCTGGAGCTTTCTTATCAGTAAACACCTCTCAAGGCCATTTTTGCAGTATGTGGCACTGTTCTCAGATGCCAAAAACTGTGGTACCTTTTAAATGTGACTTCAAATTTTAATTTTACCTATTAAATATGAAAATATTTTTAATGAAACATACAAGAACAGTATGCATGGAAGCAAAAATGCAGATTTCATGTTGCCTTTGGCATTTTCCACTGACTGCTGTTTCAGCATCTTCTGGATATGGAATTTTGTTTTGCCAGAAGAAGGTTAATTCTGTCAGGAATTTGGGCAAAGATTAAGCATTACTTCAGAGTTTTGCACCTCACGAATCACTCTTCTGAACTATCTCTGTGAACAAATTTGCCTTGCTTATTAATAATCAATCTTGGCACTTTAACATGTTAATAGAAAAAAAAAAACCTTGTCAAAACTAGAGCAACCACAGTTTTAACACATCAAGAGTGGTACTAAGCTATCGCTCATCAGTAGAAAAAAGCACGTATCCTATTGGGAAGACACTGGCTTCAACATACTTTACATAAGAATCTAACAGCGAGAGATTATTTCCCCAAAGCACTGTGCTGATTGGCTTTCTGAGGCTGTGACAACATTTGTCAGTGATTTTTTTTATTTTTTTTTAAAGTATAAAAGTGAAGTTCTCTGCTGTACAGAGGGTAAACACAGGACCTGGGTCCCACAAAGCCTGTTAGGCCTTTTGCTGGCTCTCTGCACAAGCCTGAGCCATACCCAAGTCATCATGATGACACTATCAGGGCAAAATACACAGATCAGTTTGCAACTATTAAAAAGAACATACGAAACCACTTGGGCATAATACAAAATTCTGCTTTTTCCTGGTTAATAAGTACACCCTAAAATTATCAAGTAGCTAATTAATTAGAGAAGTACATACTATTATGTTATTTACAAAACAGATGGAATAAAAAAGTTGGAAGGCACTATTTCTTAGTAAACTTTGTATCATCTCTTCAGAAAACACACACATGGCACTTCCAAGTACAGACCAGCTCTTGTGCACTTCTAAACACTGCAACTTGAGCTACCTAAAAGTAGAATTAAATGCATAAGGAGCCTGAAAAATTCCACGACTATGTGCTCTATATTCTGCCTACAATAAAAAATCACTACATTATTATTTCCTTTTGCTGGGAAATGATAAGTGCAAAACCCAGGGACTCACTGAACCCCATGCCCAGCTGATACCTCTTGGCAGCTTGTTTTATTTACTTGTCTCTTCCAAGCAGCCACTGAAGGAACACACACCTGAGACTTGCACAGAACAGCTGTAGCATGAAGAACACTTACTTACTACTTTATGAACTGATTTCTTCCTATGTATTAGATGATACACCAATATCATTCTGAAAATACATTATGGTGCTGCAGTGGTTATCATGTTTTGTTCATTAGTCATGCTTTCTGCAACAGTCAAAAGATGTGCAATCTCCCAGGTTACCCACATATGATGGCATATAATAAGAATAACTGACTGTATGCCCTAAGCCACATTCAGAAAAGGAGAGGTTAGTTCTTTACCTCTATTTCATCCAGATTTGGCTCTCAGCGATTTTTTTTACACCTACTCAACTCCACTTTATCACTAAATAGTCAACAGAAACAGACATATTTAAAAAAAAAAACCCAAAATAAAACAAATCTGTTAAAGTGACCTTTTTGCCTTGTGTTCTTTCCCTTCAAAACCTACTTTTGAAATGGTGACGCAGTTCTTAAAGCATGTACCACTCCCCATTCCCAGTATTTTCAGTCTCCCAGGATAAGAAACCACACGTCATTTCCACCAAGCTGTTGTGTAGGTTGGTAGCTAAGGGTAGAGCAGCTTGCTGTTATCACTGCCCAGTCACTTTAGTGTTTTATTACAAGTTTAGACTCTACCAAGCCAGGTAGCTGCTGTTGCATTCCTAAGCAATCATGTTGCAAGAAGGAAGATTTATTTTAGGCAAATTCAACAGCAAGGCATTTTTCATGGTATTAAGTTTTTGCCATTGTGGTAGGAATTAACAAAGTCAAGAAAACACACACAAAAGAGCACAAATATGGAAAAACAGAGTTTCCACAAGTTAAAATGTTATATTTACATTATCTTTAGTATTTTATTATTTATGGATAAAATTTTCAACGTCTATATGCATGGCTCAGGAGCATAAGTCTCATGGCAGCAACCAACAAGTAACTCTTCCTGCTAGATTTGTAAAAAAAGTTTTCAGGAATCTATTTACAAGTTACCTTTGACATAGGACTTGCTAAGTGGTATCTATACACCTCTTCACATCTAAATATAACAACAGGTTTTTTTGCTCTTTGTCAGGCTCATGATATCCAGCGCTACTATACCTTTAAAAAGCATCTTTAGTATTTAAATCTATTTTACATTTCTTATATTGGATGGTGCGAGAATTATCAAAATTCACACCAAAAATACAGTGTGCCCCTCATGCAGTGTCACAAATGTCAAAAGACACAGCCAGAGAATACCTGTTAATAAAGTCAGCTCTAAGGACTCCAGGAAATCTGGCGGGGGAGGTCCCACACAGAGACGTGGCTAAATCCCACCATGCTTACATCTCCAATGAATTAGAAAAGTAAGCCCCCAGTGAAAGTGCCTGTTACTAATATGTTTAAATAGGTAACAGACCAAAAATAGTCAAAAGAGACGTCAGCGTTCCAGCTTAACTAAGCATGAATCATTGCTCTTGCAGACGGTAGCCAGTGTCTCACAGAAGAAGAGCCAGCAGCACAGAGCACAGTGCAGTACCAGCTGCACAGCCCACCTCAAGTCAGCACATGTATTGACTGGCATTGCTATTTCAAGCTAGCCCCAGCCCTTCAGGAACAGCTCTCATGCAAGTAATCTGGAATTAATGCGATTTTAACACAGAATAAGAGTAAGACTATAACAGCTAAATCGAATCAGTGTAGTTAACTGCATGCCAGTTAGTTCCCCTTCTTTTGACAAAAAATCCCAAAGGGCAGATAACTAATTTCTGCAAAAGCTCGGGTTCCCAGGTGGCTGTCAAGGTTGACCACTGGTATAAACAATAGCAATACTTCAACCTAAAAGAAATATAAAAACAAAACGGTCTGCAGCTAACAAGAAAGATTAAATCTCCTGGCCTACCAGAGGGGAAGAAAAAAAAAAAAACCAAAACAAAAAGGCCTATTTGGCTTCTGATAAACATTTGCACTTTGGGAAGAACGATTTGTCAGCCTTGCAAGAACCAGAAGATAGTATGTTGAATAGTTAGTTTATGCCAACAGCACAAGGTAACGAGAGGCCCAGGATAGTAAAGAGGAGATAAGGAATATTTAGACAAGTTACTTAACAAGGCACAATAAGCTGATTTATGGCCTGAATGAAAGCCTACTGAAAGTACTTCACTTGATTTCAGCAGGTTTTAAATCAAGTCAAGCCTTAGGGGAAAAAAAAAAATGCAGAGATAAAATTTTTATTAATTGTTCCAGCTTTACTACAAAAAGTCAGCTAAATGAAAATTTTAAGTTTACCTCTGGCTAATGATCCTCAACAAGAAGAATGTGCTGTCACTGCATTTGCTAACACACTGAATACTGCCACCATAACTGCCACCCAGAGCCGTTAAAGGAACAAGGAACAAATGCACTCTTCAAAAATATGATGTTAAACCAAAGAAAACATTGAATATTACGGGGATGGAGGATGTTCAGTTCAAATGAAAAAATATTGCAAGAAACAATATGAGTAGAGTGATCTACAAGATAAATGCATTTTGTTCAACTTTGTGTGAACTTCTGCTTTAAAATGAATCTTTTATTTTGTAATATTCCCAAACACAAGCCTAACTAAATCCATTAATAGTAATGTTAATTTCTTAACAGTATTTGAGTGATTCACAAAAAAAAAAAATTAACGGATTTGAGCGCTTCACCTATAGACAAGCTGTAGTTGTTTCATCTGTAGTGTTTCCAAAGCATTCCAGACCAATCTCTTGAAAGCACCTTAATACTCAAAATGCCCCGTGTTATCAGTTCTAGATCACTTGCTACTAGGGGTAAGTCGGTCATGCAAGAAACACCCTTACTGGGGGGGTCTTCAGAATCAAAATGACTAAGCTGATAAATTATAATAGATTCCAAAACACGAGGATAGAAAATTAGGATACAGAAGACCAGCACAAAGCATCCACGTTAAATCTGACTATGAGACTAGAAAACAAGAGGAAAAAAAAAAAAAGGAAGAGCAGTTCTTCAGAGCTTCAAGTCTGGAAGAGGCCGAAACGCTTGTATTTCTTTCACGGAACAGTGCAGAGAAGATGCGATTTGTTATTACGAAATTTGTTATATTGTCATGGTGTCATAAAACAGCATAAAGCAACAGAAGGTTAATTAGGAACCAGAAATGTCAGTCCAGAAATCCTACAGCAAAAATAAGACTAAAAAACCACCCATAATGCTACTTACATCATAAAATGCTCATACTGACTACAACAATTTCCCTCTCTGTTCAAGTTCTTAATACGGTATAAATAGTCACTGAGGATGGACAAGTCAAAGCTAACAAGCTAGCTTGAAGTTCATGGTTGAGAACCTGATGGCACTCTAATTATGGTGGCACAAAAACTAACACAGGTGGACACCAGGTTCTGCAGCCACTGCTGCTGTCTGGACTGCCTCAGGAACGCCACTTCCAATATATGAATCAGTCACATATTTTAAAGCTAGTTTGGGTATAGCTACCTTTGCACCCTTCACTGCAAACCCAAGGAACAGGAAAAATATTAGAAGTGATGAAGGAAGGAAGGAAGGGCAGAGGGGGAAAAAAAGTCTTTGAAACTTTCCTTTTATGCTTTGTTTTCTCATGTCTACCCCAAAATGAACTTTTATATTTGGTGTACCAATCTGAAAGTTTAGGAACCAAAGCTGTGCTGTAGGCCCACCAAAAGGACAAATATTTTCGAAGTATGACTTCCTGTTCTAAGTTTGAAGTTACCATGATGTGACAAAGAAGTAGAACACAACAGAAGCCTGTAACTATGAGCTGAAAGAGAACACACTTAAAGGTTCTAATCATTGTGCCCTAAAAACATAAATGTGGCTCTGAGGCCTACTGTTAACTACTGGAGTTCTTAAGAGTACAAAACTCCCCCTTTAATTGGGGCCTTCACATACGTGCCGGTAAGCATTTGCAAACTCCTGTTTGTGAGGAACAAAGCCACACACAGTACCCAAGATTTTCACAATTGCTTTAGTATTCTGTATCATCCCTTCAGAGAGTGAACTGTAAGCTTCTCAGGGTAAGAACGTTGGTAATTCTTTATCATGTTACTATGAGACAGTAAGTAAAATTTCAGAACTCTGAAACTCCCAGTACTGCGGAATTTAATTTAAAATATTACTATTTTATTACAAAATTATAAGATGAAATATTTGATCATTTCTCTTTGGGAGTGTGTGCAGGGGAAATACCTCTGAAATGCCTTCTGGCCTTTCTTTCACTTTAAATATATTGACTGTTTCTAAACTATTAAGGAATTTAAAACTTACTTCCAAAGAATACTATGAAAGATTGATTTAAATCAAGTATTACAGTATATACGTTACATCTGATAAAAGAAAGACAAATCTAATTTGTGTTTTAAACTTCTTTGGAATAAAACTACCTAATACACATACATGAGAATTAACATCAGACTAGATAACAGGGTCTGACCTTTCTGTTTTTGATTCACTGTCAGCGTGGTAGTGTTCAAGGTCTTGGTAAAGAGACTGCAGTTCTGCTTGAAGTCCTTTTTCTCGTTCTATACTTCCTTCATAAAATTTAATTTCCTTTTCCATTGCTTTTACTTTTTCTTCCATCACCTTAAATTCATGAAGTATCAAATAGCTGACTCCACAATATTTACACACTGTCTCATCCCGGGACATCTAGAAAAAGATAAAGTTTTAAGATTGTAAGAAACAAGTTGAACAAAAAAAACTGAATAACACTAAATAACAACAACAATAACACTAAATAACAACAACAACAACAATAAATCTGAATAATTTAAGCCATTTACTGCTCTGGAGCTTTTATGATCAGATGATGTTATTGCTTTAACATATAATAAAGACAAAATTCTACATTAACAAAATAAAAATCAAACTATAGCAGTACTTTCACTTACTGGAAATTTCACAAGATATATCAACTATGCAATTTATTATGTGGGAACTCCCACTGGAATTCTAAACTGAAGTACCTCTGAATTATGTTTGATGTATTAATTTAAAATAAAATGCTGTGCTTTACAAAGTCATCTCCTTTATGAATTCGTGATCGCCTAAGCCAGAAAAATGTTATTTACTGTGGTTTTTTGACAACTGATATCCAATTGAAGTAGACAAGATCAAAAGTGGAAAGTGAATAGAATAATGTAATCCAGCAATCTTTACAAAAATAATTCAAAGGACTTCAGGACTAATTATTATGATGTAGTGTCCATGACACTCAAGTGTTGTGGAAAATGTAACCCATTTACTAGGTATGAAGTATTCATTGCTGATTAAAAAAAATACAGAGCACATAATACACATTTAATTGAAAGACCATTTCTTAAATTGAGAAACATACTTTTGTAACTGACCAAATTATTAAGCTTTGCAGTAAGCAAGGCTTCATAAATATGAACAGATAGATGCCTGTTGACTTTGATACGTACTTATTAGTCAGTATACCAGTTACTCCTGCGCATTTTAATAATTTTCACTACCAGAAAAAAAATGCTCAGTTTACAAGTGATGCAGAAGTGAACCTGCACAAGAAATGGATATCGAGTAAATAAATCAGCCAGACCACCCCAAGGTCTGACACTTCAGTAGGGGACATGTAAGCATCTGCTTACCAGCGCAGATCCCTGAACATGACAGGTTTTACACTGTTCTCGGGTCACAGCATAAATGCATTTGAGAGGAGATTGTTAGAATTAAGAGTAGATCAGAGTCATAATACCGCTAAACAAAAAAAACTCAAAGCAACAAATATAAAAAGGTAAGGGTAAGCTTGGAGACATGAAAGATGGAAAACGGGTGGCAGCTGGAAGAGCAGTTGTGTGTTTGTATGGCGAGAGCTTAAAACACACTTTAACCTTTCTTGCAATTATCAACTGTTAGAAGGATTTTAACACAATGACATAAGAAAATCAGAAAGCTGGGAAACTGCAAGCAGTTTAAGTCAAAGAATGTAAGAATCCCTTGTGTTACAGGAAAAAAAAAGAAAAAAGATATTTTGAGACATTGGGATAAATTCAAAGAAATCATACTTAGATGAAAGAGAACAGCTTTCAAGAAGTATAAACTAAAGACTCGTTATCCCATGATTCAATAACCTTTAGCACTTTAAATACAGCTTGATAAAAATGGTATTTCAGGATGCCCTGGAATTACCAGGCCAGGTTTTATTTTCCAATTTCTTAGTTTTGCCCCAGTTTAAAATACCCCTAGTTACAGTTGCTCTGAATGAGCTGAAAATGCAAGTTTATTTTTCCTGGCAGCTGCAAACTGTGCTTGGAAATATGAAACTGTTATTCAGGATAACTACCATAAAGTTCCAAAGCACTAAAATTACTATATTGCAAGAGGACAAAATGAGCTGTTGGAAGGAGCACAGGAGGGGGGCTCTTATCCCCAAAAGAACATTGTGCTCTCTTGCAGCACTGCCACTGCTGTCTTGCAAATAAACAGTTACAGAAATTTCACTGGGTACCAGGATTAAAAACAAAACAAAACAATTAGGGTCCTGAACTGAAAGTGTTTTACGCAAGTACTATAACTTTTTAGTTTTGAAATTCAGTTTTGTTATTGAACTTAAAAATAAATTAAGTCATAGAACAGTAAATATTATCCATATGGACTTAGCGGGAAGTGGGTCCTGTTCTTCTTCACGTCCATTCCTCAGGTGAAGTAAAAACTTGAAAGGACTTCAGATCAGGTTGGATTTTTAAAGTATTTGCCACAGTCAAAAATCACAGGAAAGCCCAAGGGCTTTATTACTGCAGTAAGGAAAGAAAGTTCTGCCTTTTAACCAGAACCTTGCTTCTGTACACGCACAATTATCCTGCAACCACTGCAATATACTATATGTAGACATGAACTAGTTTTAAAATATCTATCTGTAGTATAAGTAGCAGTTTCTTAATACCAGTAATGAATCTGGCATGGGTTGAGTGACACTCAACAGGCAAGCTAGCCAAAACTAAATTCCATGCTGCAGTAGATTAACACCAATAAGCAAGCTAGCTCATGTAAATCCAGCTCATGTATTCCCAATACACCCAGAAAATTAACAGGACCCAGCTGAAAGTGAATAGCTCCAAAGAGCAAGGTGTGAACTAGACAGAGCAAGGGCGTACTAATCTGAATTCATCCTAAATCCAAGATTCCTGGGTCATGCCCACAGTGGTCAAAGCTCAGGCAGAACTTTCCCTCTCCCCCCTTTCCCACCGCCCGCCCCCACCATCCCACTGCAAACATCACAACCTGAGTTCTCCTTGCTGATACTTAAAACACCTCCTAAAATTCCCGAGCTGTTTGGACTTTTTTCAGAAGCCACCAAAGCTTCACACAGTCAGGTATAGAGAAATACTGTTGAGCTGTAGAAGCTGATTTCATTCAGCCAAAATAATGACAAAGCCATCTTAGGGCTACACCAATTTAAAAGTCAGAGCCAGAAAGCATTTTATAGCTTTGAAGACTACTTGCAAATGAAATATTTCTGGGTTTTGCACAGTTTCCAAGACAAATAGCATTACTTCGTCTATGTGTTTATTTCTCTATTGTCACCCTTCAATAATTTGAGAACCAGAATGTTTGGTCATTTATAACCAATTCTGACACTGAGGGCAGACATATTTAAGTATCTAAAAGTTTTAGACAACCTGGTAGGCAATAAAGACTTCTTAAGTTCCCTGCTGAAGAAAACTCTGGCGTGTGAGCACAGCCCTTATCAGATAGTCCATATAGGAGAGAGCATTATAAATGGTCTGTCCAGGACAAAAGATTCCACTAGACCTTGTATCTTAAGACACCAAAGTTGAGCAACCATTACACAAAGGTCTATAGAAAACAAATTTTCATTAGTTCTTACGCTTACAAAGCTACCTTTTCTGGAATAGTATTACCGCTGAGTAACCACTACAAATGTCTATTACATACAAAGTGATTCATATTTTCAGATTCCATATTTCACTATTTACATTTGATCAAAAGACTGTTGCCATCTTCTGAAACGCAAAGCGGAAAGAAAATCAGGGAAAAAGCAGAGTTTGGAAAGAATAGAAAAGGAAACTAATCAGAGCTTTACCTAGAGAGGGAACTGTGTATGTCCTTAGCAGTGAGAATAAGCAGTGAATAGAAAAAAAAAAATCAATTAGTAATAAAAAAAAAAAACCAACACCAAACAGAAGGCCATTTTAGTATTGTGGTTTTGGTCAGCTTGGACAGGGAAACTCAGGGCAAACAGGATTTGAAAAGGTAACAGAGGGATACTAAAGAAACTCCGCTATTTGGGTTAGCTTGACAGTACTGCATGCATAACAACGTAAAAAGAAAAACAAAGTCACTGAGGACAGAGTGCTTGAGCTCGGAAGACAGTTGATCCACAAGATTTTGAGCTACAGTTCTGATACACATTACACCAGATGCGACAAAGAAAGGAAGAGAGCTGTGTCCAGAGCAAACCGTATCACAAGGTAGCATTTCTAGCTGTGATATTCCAGCAACTGTTCCACTACAGCATCTGTGGGAGTAGTTTCAACTCAGAGATGTGTTTGGTTTTGGAAGATCTAATATTATTCCACGGTTACATAGATTTCTTTAGCTACCAAGGGCATGTGAAGAACTGAGCCAAGACGGATAGTCACTTAAATTACATCTGTCTGACTCAGTACCATAAGCGTCTGTAGAGCATAAGTTATAAAGAAAAAAAGAAAAAAGAAAAAGATTACTTTGGTGGTCTGGACCATTATTAGCTTTTTGAATGATGAGACAGGAATTTATATCATTTCAACTTGACCAAATAACTACAGGGAGTGTCAGCTTGTGCACTGCTATTCTCCTCTGATATTTCTGATTCCACCCACAAAAATTACCACGATAAAGAGCTAAATTCTTGTTAAAAGAAAAATGATCTACTTTCTCATTTTGCAGTGCCTTGGTATTACAACATCCAGCATGTGGAACCCGTATGCTAGAAACAGCCCATTACAAGCAGCTAATAAATAGCCATGACTCTTAAAAGCCAGAACTTAAGTCCTCAATTAATGAGATTCTTTTTAAAAGCTTTGAATGTGTTTCTATGCATCACTGAAATAAAAACATAGAGCCATGAGCACAGATTGACTTCTACATTACTTTTACAGCGCAGGGGAGGGAGGGAGAGCCTACGGGAACTGCAGCACTGGCCATCCTCCTTGCACCACCCAGTGCTCCTCAGGCACATAATGCAGTAGTAACAGCTCTTGCTCCCTCCCCAGTTGATCTGTCAGGACTGAGGCTGCTTTAGCAAGGACTGGCCAAATAACAAAAACCCCTGTATTTGTCCAAACACCACTTGTAGCAGAACAATACGTGAAACTCAAGGGAAAAAAAAAATCATTATGCTGCAGCTGGGTGCTCTTAAATTATTTCTGTATATGGATTGTTTTATTCTACTTCTACTTGATTCTACCTTATTATCTGAATCTATTTTCTTTTTGTTTTACTCCTCCTCTCCCTTACTACTTTCATTTCTCTCACGCTGTTTGTCCCTCTCCTGACAAACTAGCCAATCCCTATTACACAAAAAGAAATCGTTACTCAAACCACACAATTGATTTTCTAGGAAGAAAGTGGAGACTTCTGCTGTATATGCAAAACTGAAGAGTTATTTGATTGAAAATTATGAATCTTTTTCTTCAGATTTTTAAGAGTCTCAGTAGAAACGTCACTTTAAAAAAAAGTTTATTGTGAGTAAAGTTTTCAGTCGGCATCTAGTCAGAAAGTAATACACATTGTAATGCTAAGCCATGCTGCATACATAATTGTTTACTCCACTTCCATAAAATAGCAATTGCAAAATAAAAATCACAGTACTTGCTTTGAATACATACAAGTAGTGTAGAAATAGGCTTGCAGTAAAAACAGAATGTCCTGCTCTCAAAAGTTTCATTCAAAACATGCCCTGAAATAATCAGCTTGTCACAACAGGAAATAATACTTGGATTTCAGGTAGCTTTAATTTTTTCCTGCCTGTGAGTAAAGCAAACTAATGAATCATAAAAGACTGTGTTGCACTGCTAGTAACTGCACTCACTCACACAAGCCCTGCAAATATCTAACACATGTCCAACAGGCCATGCAAACCTTACTGGCACTCATAACCTCTTTCAGGATGTGTTAAGGCACACTCCAGCTCTCCAGCGCAAGGCAGAGCAGAGAGTTCTTATAAACTGAACCTCGGGAGACATTGCAGCAAAATGCAACGCCTGGGCAGACAAAAGATAACTTAGCCCACTGTTAACCATATCTTTGCCTGACAAACACCGACTCTTTGCACCTGCAGTTGCAACCCTTGGGAAGCCCCTCCTAGCTACAACCCAACTGCTTGTGATGCAAAAGACTGCAATCTCTCCAATTCCTAGCAACATACTTGGATGCTGGTTGCAGAAAGGGTAGAAAAGCTTGAATATAGTGAATACAGCCCTAGTTTTATGAGAAAAGCTTCAATATAGTGAATACAGCCCTAGCCTTATGAGTATAGCAAGAGATAAAAATGCTTTGCTGCCCTAAGTGATCACCAGTGACTCCAGAATTCTCACATTAAGAACAGAAGATCATTATCCAAGTTCAGAAGATCTGCTTTCACAAATCTTCTGATACTGCAATACACAGCGGTAACAAAGCAAGTTGCCTTTACTGTCTGGGAGCTGGTTTTCCCAAGTCAGCTATGGGTCCGCACATAACAAGTTCACTGTTGATGCTTTCCACCTCTTCAGGCTGTAACATGTGGGCTCATACCAAAAATAAGGAGATACTTTGCAACATTTCCAAAGTACATTACAGCCACTGAGAACATTCACATAGCCAGAGTTTGTCATCCCAATGAAATCTAAACGTTAAAAATTTGACTGCCGAGTATTGAAAATCTCAGCAGGCATAGGAGCAACTCACAAATATCACCTTAAGAAGCATTCATAAGGTACGTGACAACAGAACCCTGAAAACACTTCCTGCCGTTCTGCATGTAAACGTTACTGTGTTCATCTGGAGGGTACGAATGGAAATGCTGCTGCTTCTGAATCCACATTGCTATCAGTACTATAAGTACTAAATACAGAGCTATGTTATTCACTTCTACAAAGCTAGGCTTGGTGGATGGGACAGATTCTTTAGCTAATTAACGCAACTGGAACTATGTAAGAACCTATGAAAAAAAATAACCCCAGGTTCAAAGACAGCATGAAAAATTAAAGATAACATAATGTGTTCATGAAGATACCGTAATGTGCTCAATCTAAAGCACACGTGGCAAATCTCATGAGTAACCATTTGCTATTAGTAACGTACGTGATGTTTTGTGGATAGTCGGATACCACGGGAACGTTCTGTACTGGTGTATAATGCAGTTTCAAAACTCCTGCTCTGCTTACTTTCTTAAGCTCCTAGGGTAAGAGAACTACTCATCTGTAAGGGTATCTTGTGCTCAATTAATTTATGATTTATGTTAAGCAAAGGTTATATATTTGCCAAATAAAATATAAAATTAAATACAACTTATTTTTACTGTCTTATGTAGGTAGCTGCTATTTGTTTCCCATTTCAGTAAGATTCAGGGAAATTTCCATTTCAGGGAAAAACTGCATCTTCCCACCTACTTACCTTGAATGGACAACGGCAATGCTGAAACAAACATAGTAAGTTCACAAGCACATAAAATATTTGTCTACCACTAGCAACAGACAAATAACAAGGTACGACATGATCATCTTCTTTCTCTTGAGGAAACAACCACCAACCAACCCAACTGCCCCCCCAGCAACAAAAAGAGAGCTCTCTAAAAAATACACATCCGTAACACCAGAGTAAAGGAAACAGCAACTTCTTTTGTACCAACCTATGCTCTACGATACCTCTCAGACTGAGTTTGATGGCATAAACTTTAAGACATGTTAAGTACATGAAAAAGTAGGCATTACAAGCCAGCAATCTCTGCAAAGTTCTTTCTACAGTCCTGTGACAAGACACTTAATGAGAAAATGTAGTGTTCTACAGAGGCAGACCAACCAACTTACTCAATTACCTAAAACACCTGCTATCTGGCACACCAAAGGTGCAAGCATCACCTCCTAGAAGTGTACAAGTGTCCCTAAAATAAGGCTCCCTAAATACCCTAAAACACCCTCCCTAAAAACTGTCACAGAAGAGAACATAAGCTGTGGCTTGGACTTTGCCATTGACCCACTTAGTTATTTCCCTCCCAGGAAGTTACCAATTTTCCTATGCCTGCTGCCAAAACAGCAGCAGCTGTTCTCCACGTTCGCCATCACCACCACACCATGTGGTATAGCTTCCTTCAAAACTTGCAGGGAAAGCTGACTCCTAACACTGGTTACCTAACTGAGCAACATTTGTCAAACTGCTAATAGGCAAAGTCACAACTCTGGGGTTTTTGAATTTTTTTAGAAACGAACCATGACTTATATCTTTACTAATAATTAATTTCTAAGTATGCAATGCAACTGTAAACACAAAAAATACTATAAGCTTGAATAACAGACACATGGATGTTTATTTACCTCTTAATTTTTTTTTTTCCCACGTAGCACCCATCTTGCAATGCATATTGTGTGAAAGAGGTATGAGAGCAGTAGAAGGAATGAGAGAGAGTGAGAGAGAGAAGCAGGGCCATGTAAGAGAGAAGCAGACACACATGTTCCTTTGGCCAGAAAACTGCATGTTGGGAGCATGTGCTCAGTTTGGCGGAGCAATCTACAGCTGGCACAAGTTCTGCATATGCTGGGAGCAATCTAAAAGAAAGACTCCAAAAGAGATGCTATAAAATCCCAAGAAGCAGGGAATGTGAAGGGAATAACAACTTGTGTACATCAAAGGTAGAAAATACAAGGACAGGAAATTGTGAGAATGACTTGTAATCAAGCTCTGTATCTTGTAACTATACTGCAACTACAATGCAAGTCAGCGGAGCGAAGAGGCGAGCAGCAGCAAAGGATGTGTAAAATCCTGGCGCTGGCGTTGCCTTAGAGCTCCCATATTTCACACTGAGGTGACAGGGTAGGATAGGACAGGAACAAAAACCTATTCATGCACATATCTAGAAGTACTGACGTGCCCTCTGCACATAGGTCTTTTTGTTGAAGGTGTACCACAAAAGTGAAAGAGATCTTAAGAGACTGCCTGCCCACTCATTTCCTCCAAAGCAAAAGTTTGCCTTACTTGTCCCCCACAGTGCCACTGGAGGAATTCCAGAACTCCCCTGGGTGACCTGCTCCAGAGCTCAACCACCCCTACATTGAGGGTTTTGTAACATTCAACTACAGCAAGTCCAGAAAGGTGAGGATCAGCTTAATTTTCAGCTGGAGATGACGGACAACCACCATGGTCCTGCACATCGATACTGTTACTGTGCTCTCAAGTATCTTCCAGAATAAGTAAACCCAGTTCTATTATCCTGTCCCAGAACAACAAGATTTTTAAGCTCTTTACTATTTTTGTATTTTTCTAGAATGCCATCAGCCATGTTCTTTTTCTTAAAGCCTGCAGCTCAGAACTGATACCTCAACAGCCCTGAGCAGAGGAATAACAAAGGCACAAATTTCACGTGCAATTCCTATACCAATACATTTAATACTTGCTTTCTTTGTAACATCACTTTGTCAGTATTATTCTGCTTATGAACTGATTATAGACCTCAGTGTTAGCTTTGAAAAGTGACAAGGAAGCTTAATCAGTTACTATGTATTTTGTATCGATGCACTGGACTTACTCTTTCTAAATATGCCTCATTCTTACTAAGAATGTGAAGTTTAATGCTGTTCCCAGAGTGCTCACAACCCCTCCCAGACTGGCACCAGTGTATTCCTTGTTGTAATCTAAGATCCTAGCTCAACAAAAAACAGCAGACACCAACACTCCTACTGAAAGAGATAATGTCACCTCCTTTCTGTTCCCAGTTTGTGCCTGCACTCACACCTGCTTCCTCCTCGTGCTAGCATATGCATAGCTCACAGATCAGGAGCTGATCCAAATGAAAGACAGGCAGATAGGCTGTAGTCTGGTGGCAGTTCAAGTCATTAATGGAAATATTGAGCAGTACTGGATCCAGAACAATTCCATGATGTACTTCATCCAACAATTTGGCACAACTGTTTTTCTGAGCAACTTGTACTGACTTTTGCTAACAACCTTATCCTGTTGACCCTTGCAAACTAATTTCTAAACAAACATATCTGGTATCTTTCCTGCTGCCAAAGCAGCTGCTAATGAGTCTGTAAATTTCCCAGGTTCCTCCACTCCCCTTTTTACAGGCAAGTATTCCTTTTCCTTTCCTTTGGCTATCTTACCCATCCTTGAATTCTCAGAAATCAGCATTGATGGCTCAGAAATTGTTTCAACAGTTTCCTAGACTATCAATTTCTCCAGGCTGTGCTAGCCCAACTACCCAAAACTTTTAAATTACTTGATTATTAGATGCATACCAAAAAAAAATGAGGACAGCAGAGTGTTTTATTGCCAAAGTAAAAACTTCACAGTGTTATAAAAAGTGGCTCGTGTTCCACTTGTGTGCATTACCACATACAAAGAGCCTCCTTGTAAGTTAACCCATATAAACAGCAGCATTGTTACATTAGTAGTAATCAGTCTTCCAAACAAAAGAACAGCCTCACGCACAAAGAGAAGATACAAGAAAAGATGACGGGGAATGTTCCATTCCTATTTGTATTGACACTCCTTGGGAACAATTATGTTATGCTCTGCAGTCATTCCAAACTTACAGCAACAAAATAGGCTGTACGGGGTAAAATTTTAAACTCACCTAGCAGTGACAACACCATTACTGAACGAGTATGTTCCTCTACAGTGTTCCTACAGCGTTAGTGTGTAATTACACTTCATATATAATGACAAGACCTAGAACACACCCAACCTAAAACCAGGACCGAAACGTACCAGGTAGCGTGCCAGTGTTCAGAGGCCAGTGAAACATCCCTAAATTACCGTAGTATCTGGTCTCCAAATGGTTTGGGTTTTGCACTTCCACTGTTTCATACCTTTCGAATCTCCTCAGGCAGGGCGTGAATGGGGACGTGCCGCTCCATGGCCTCCCAAAACTCCGCGGCGGGGTCAGGGAAGCTGCCAGAGGCCACAGGGAGGGTCAGAACCTGCCATCAACAACGGGGCC